>VKOC01004112.1:0-60734 GCA_009364415.1 Spea multiplicata
CTGGGGTAGTGTGTATCATTGGTTGTGTGTGTGCATGGAGCGGCTGTCTCTGGGGTAGTGTGTATCACTGGTTTTAGTAAGCTCTCCATTTCCTTAGTCTGCCTCATGCAGTAACTGTAGCACATTCTGCCGCCGACACCTCGGTTGTTAGAGCCGTGCGCTCAGCTCTGTCCAGCCCTCCTCATTCATCCAGCAAATCACACGGCTCTGTGTTCAGAAACATACAAAGCTCTACTCTGCAGCACAGCAGACAGCAAGAGACAGCGCTGTGCATACACAGATTTATTCTTACCTTGGTGCACGATATGCTCTGAGCTCAGGGCTTCACGTATCGGCTTTTTCTCCAATACCTTGAGCTGAATTATGAGAAGACGGCTATAGTGCAAGTACACACTTTTGTAAGTGAAACCTGCTGTGTTGTCACTGTACATCGAATGAGACTTGCAGTGAATGCTTTAATATGAAGAAACTCTAGTGTGGAGTGATGAAAGCCGTGCGTGTGAATGAACAATGTGGTCTATAGCTTCCATATCTGTGCATGTAATGTAAACCCATGTCTCTATAAGCCCATCACTTGTAAAAATAGAATAATCGTTACGCGATTACAATACTGAGTGTGCTATAACTTCGCCTCCTGACTAGTAACCATTGTGTCCATGTTGGGGAACATTAGTGATATGATCAGGGCACAGCTACGAAACGCCTTTCTCCAGAAGGCATTTGGAGGACTGCAGCTGAGAGAATGGGAATAAGCTTTATAAGTGGGAGGAATTGGTTAGTCTTAAGTTGTTGGGTTTTTTGTCTTTATTTTAAAGTAATGACACTATTGTTTGGCACGACATGTGGATATGTGTTTATGTATGTATGCATATAGACACCCACATAGATATATGCCTTACTTCTACGTTGTTGTGGGGTCACTGTACAGTATTTAAGGCTCCTCGTTGCTCTGAGCTGGACAGAGTACTTTGTAATTTGAGTCACTCAGATGGTTAACACGTTTGCTTTATTACGTGAAACCTAATGCTAACCTCAGGGATTTTTCTACATCTGTACGTAGTGGTTTAGTTTGTGACTGAGGCATGAGTTGGGAGTGGGACGGGTAGAATGGATTTATTGCATCCAGTATCGGGATCAGGTGTGTGCTAGTTCTGTATTTGTGGAGAAGATATCCCTGGCAATGAGCAGAGTTTTGGATATCGCATATGCAGAGCACTAAAGTAGCCATGTCAATAAACCATGCTCTAGATTCCTCTCTGAAAGTTGAAGTGCGTTTCTACCTACTCTCTCTCTGTGTGACGCTGAAGAGGTTAAAGTAGTTTCTCTGCCCACTCTATACATTGTCAGGGATCCTGACCAAAACCGTGCGCTAATTGCTTTAAAAGGTGCCTGGCCTCTGCTTACTTATGTAATGCACTTAGTAAGTATGAGTGATAGTATGTGTTCGTACGCGTGTATGGATACTTTGAATTTCTGCTTGCCTTGCAATGATTGCTACCTCATTTCCACAGATATCCCGTAGCCGAGTGCTGCAGCAGTGCATGCTTGTTTTAAACCGTGATGGGTTATGCTTAATTCCTGGCAGCTTGGGGCGTGGGGGGGGTTGATGGGGCTATATTTTTCCCATGGAAGGAAATCTAAGCCGTGGACCTTTCTCTCATCCCTCCCCACTCTCTTGCTAATGGGGGATATAAATGTTTTAGTAGGTTTGATGTGTTGGTTCCAGTTCCACCTCCCTCCCTGGTTGCTGATTAATTGGTATGATTCCACCAAGCATTTGCTCCTTGTGCTCCGTGCAATGCTTACAAGTCTCATCTGTTACAAAGGGGCAGCCTGCAACCCATCATTTCACTATAACTCCCAGCACCCTCAGATAACCAGCTGTTGGCTTCATACACCTTTTCCCCACTGTGTGCTGGTGGCTCTGGTGTTTATTTATTAAAGGGTTAGTTTGTGGTGACTTTCAATAGATTTAAACAAAAATGTTTTAACTCTTTGTATTATGAAGGGATAAACCAATACACCTTCTCTGTATTCCTTTTGTGCTTAGTTAAGCATACACGATGGCATGCAACAAATCTCACCGATTTACCCATGGGTTATTATGGGAATAAGTGGCCCTTCCTTCAGAAGAACTTATGGACATTGCAGCTCAGTGTCAGACTGTTTATTGGATGAACCTTCACTTAGGGTTATAGTGAAACATTTGGATGACCCAGCTCTGTTTTAGCTGGACATCAAATAGCCCTCAGAGCTCATGTGACAAGTCTTCTCCATTTACCTGCTCTTTGCTTCTGTTGTACAGTGTTGGTGCTTTTTATTCATAGTGTGTTTTCTTTTGTAAGGTTTATAATCTCGAACCGTTCTTTAAACGAGTGTGCACAAGAGTTGTGACTATTCATGTTATTCATTCACCATTTCCATGCCTTTCTCTGCTTTTTAAAGGTTTAAGGGCTGTATATATGTATATCTATCTCTTCATTCTTCTAGCAGCTCGGGGTTAAATGACCCCCTAACACTATAGATAATAGTCAGTTTGCTGCGTGAATGTTTTGTACAATCTTGTCTGAATAATTGTGTAGCAGCACTGGAAGCTGCTGTATATAATTAGACAATACATTGTTTACTTCTTGTGCTGCCAACACTCCTAATCTGGCCCAGGATTTTGGTATGAATTTTAATCCATCAGATCCTGTCACGAAGCTCCTTCTATTGGATTCTGCCATGTTTTGTCACGACACAAATATCACAATGTCGTCAGTTCTCACAGAATTCTCAACCGCGTTTGCGGTGTCATTTTAATATCATGAATGTTGGAAAATTTAGACTGGAAATCTGCTTGTAATCTATTGTTTCCTTTATAACCAGGGAGATGGTGAACCTTTACTGGTGATTTTTTTAAGTGAATGAATTACTGGATATGTCACTGCATCATACTGGTGCCCAGATGTTCTCAGATGGAAAATAAAGTAGCCTATCCTGCAGCACAAAGAACACTCTGTTAATGCCATGCTACTACAGTATGACCTGTACCTGTGTCGCCTGTTTCCTATCTGTAACCTTGTGGCCTTTGTGTTACTTTCAAGCTTTTTTACAACCACAGCATCTACTGGAGAGAAACCACAGTGTTTTTTCAGGTCAAGCAACAACATGTCTGTGGTTTATGTGTAAATGATTGAGGCTGAAGCTGCCGTTTACCAGCATTGTGCAGCAGAGATGTGACACCAGCTCCTTTTGTCTCAGGACATCGGTTTCTGGTGAAATATAAGGGTACATCAACCAAGTTTGCAATTATGGGTTTTGGGGTCCATTCATTTCTTATTTACCAGGCTAGTTATATGACTGTGGTTGTACCACAACATACATACCCTACATGTAACCTTTTATTACCTTGTATGAGAGATAAATAAAAACCCCTTTAGATGACTGCATTGGACCATTTATTTAGCCCATGTTTTTGTTTAATGTAGGTAACCTGGGTCAGGTTTATGAGCCACGGAACATATCGGGGGCGTACCATGCTTAGGAAGTATGCATTTTCTGTACTCTGAATCATTACATGTATAAAGCGCCTGCCGACTCTATAGCATTATATGGACTCTCTTGGGTGTTCAGAACTGGTGAATATTGATTTAGAATTCCTGTTTGCTTTCTCTAAATGCGTCCCTAGTGACTAGTGTTTATGTCATTGAGTCTTTAACTCATATAGTGACTACATTTAAATGGTCACTATAGCAACCAAATGGAAAGTCCCCGTTCATTCTCTACATTTAGAAATGTCCCTACATAAACATACACACTTGTGTCATTGCCCTTCATACGAACAATGTTGTGTCTCTGTTACTTGCGAGGAGCATCAGTGTTGTGAGCAGAGATGTGGGTCATGTTCCCATTGTTGATCTCCTAGTTTTTTTTCTCAGTCTGTAAGTGAGTTGATTGAGCTCAGAATCACAGTTCAGCGCTTTTTATACCACAATGCTTGGGAATATGTGTGTCCGTGGTAAGGTGTGACATGGCTATCCCAAACTCCTTGCAATATACAATACTAATAGGATGCTTTTGTACATCTTCCTTATTTCAGTCCGATTTCTCTACTGAAATTAAAACGTGCCTCTCTTTTTCAAGTCCATATTTTCTTTCTGAAGTGTGTAAGGTAAGGCTGTGGAGCTTTGGTGATAGCGAGGATAGTTTGGTGTCAGTGTGTGTATTTGTACTAGTGTTTGTACACTCAGCTTGTTGATTCGACAGTATACGAACCGCCATGCTAGCAAGTTGGACTACACTGGTTTAAGGAAATCACAATAATATCAGAGTATGACAGCTGCAGTTTGTGTGTTAAATGTTAAATAATGCAGTTGGAGCATACAAATCAGAGACAATGGATTTCTTAGTATTTAATTCTAAGGACCTAAATGTAACAAAGGTGGCAGAAAATCTCTCGCCAGACCTTGCATCATAATGTGTACAGTCCTGGAGACCCCATATCTAGAAAGGATGTAGAGAAGGGCCACTGAAATGTTGAACAATTTACAATGTAAAGTTTGACACAAAATAATAAAAGGGTCTCATCATGTATAGCTTTGAGAAGAGAGTGGATGTGGTATAAAAATGTAAAGACTTAACATGATAAATACAAGAGGAAAGTATATTTCAAAGGAGGTGAAGTGTCACGACAAGACGCCAGAGACTAACAGGGTCAAAAGCTTCACATAGAGGGTGACAGTTAAGTAGAACACCCTTCCAGCAGAAGTGGTAAAGCTTAATAACATTTCAGGAATTATAACATGCGAGAGACGAGACCAAGGACCAAATAAGGTTTGGGGTTTTTCTAGCACAAGGAGACTAGCAGAGTAGATGGGCTGAATGGTTCGTATCTGTAGTCTACTTCTATTCTTCTATGTCAGTACTTCATAGTTGGTCAACCGTCTCAAGAGCTAAAAAGGAATAGTAAATTATCTTGCAGTCCTGTATTCTAGTGAATTCAGTCATTGGTGAGGAAAGGAATAATACATTCACGCAAGTGCCTCATACTTTACTTGGCAAAGGAGAAAACTTAACAAGAAAAAAATTAATCTAAGTGGGTAAAAATTGTTAGTCTAACCTTTTTTGTGTGTGTATGTGTGCGTGTAATATATGTAATCTGTATAACTATAATAAATACACATATGTGTAATAAATTCTGAGTGGCAGTTCCCTGCGCCATATTCCAATAAAAGCTATGAATTCTGAGGCTCTCTGCTCACGTCACTCATGCCCACATGCAAGAGAAGGTTTTCCTGGTTAGGAATGCTGGGCCCCCCATTAAGTGGCTCAGTGTGCTCATTTCAAATACATCTCTTGTGGAATTTTCTGGTGGTCCCAGATAAATAGCTGGGAGGAAATGTGTGTGGTTTTCACAGCAAAGCGTAACCTTCCTGTCTTCTCGTCTGCCCGGCTCACTCAAGCCCAGGGTCTGGCTGGGAGATACGGATCGCTGCCATGTAACGACTTCCTCTCCTTTCTCAATCTGCAGAGCTTTTTAATCACAAGCAAAGGTTTCTCGACTGCCTCTAGAAAGAGAGAGAGAAAATTTGGTAAAGATAATACCTTTTTTGCTAACTGATGTATAATGGGTTGCAAGGTTTTGTGACTATGACTGAAGAAGACACCTAGATAGTCTCAAAAGCTTGCAATCTTTTATACGTCGATAAGCCAATAAAGGTATCATCTTTACCAACTTCACTTTGTTTATTACAATAAGATATTTCTATTGTATCCCATTATCATCCTTTTGTGTGTAAAATAAAAGTGCTTGCTCAGCTTTTTTGGTGGGCAGTATTATAAATTGACGTCTTTGGCTCTCTGTTCTCTAACGTGTGCCCCTTGAAAGGCTGTCTGTTAAAGGGACAGTATAGTGTCCCTGACACCCCTATAGAATAATGTATATTAAAATACTCTATTGCAAAATAAAAATAAAATCACAATAAAGCACATACTTGACCTAGATGTTGCAGCCCCCCTGCAGCGGCTGCCCTCCTCTTTGGTTGCTTGAAGTAGTGGCAGGAAAGTGATCCTATATAAATTAATGGCAGCACTTTCCACACATGCCCACAGGGGGTCCGAACAGCTCCCCGAGCCAGCACTGGAGGCGAGTATATCACAGGCACGGAGATGTTCAGCCAAACATTGCATGGCATTTAACTGGTCAATGGGGAAAGGTGCTTCTGGGGGTGCTCAAGTGCATATGGGGGGATTCTGAAGTATGGCCCTTGCATTTGCAAAAACACGGCTATCATGAGCCCTAAAGTCATCGCTTTAAAGTGTGGTGTAAAACCAAATATAAAAATATATCACAAAGGTTTATCTACTTTAAGATATTTAAGAGACAAAAACACAGTAACCTACAATAGAGTGACAGCCCAACATACAATGCAACAATTTCCAGGAGTAACCTGCAACTAAAAGGGCCAACATAACCCAGCACACCACCGATTGCCCCATCCATGCAGGATGGGGGGCAGAGAGAGACTGAACTAAGATTTTGCATTCAACAGGCATATTGAATTGTGAGCTCACTGCAGGTGCCCCCTCGTTAAATATCAAAAGACACATGTGATACCGGAAGAGTTCAACTGGCAAAGACCTTGACAACAATACTCATGTCACCACATAAAGAAACAAGCCCTCCTCGAAGGACTTAACCCCTTCCGGACCGCCGATTACATACTGCGTCTTCACTTTAAGACCGCAGTATGTTTTTAAATATTTAAATTCCGTGATCGTGATTCGCTGAAAAGCGATCACGTGCACGGAATTGAGGGGGGGTGGCTGCTACTGATCGCTGGGAACACCCAGCGGTCAGTAGCAGCCCCCCTCGCGACCATTGTTCACAGCGACGCTATCGCGTAAAGGCTGTGACGTACCCGTACGTCCCGGCTCTGCCGCTGACCGTGACCCGGAAGTACACAGTACGTCCCGGTCTTGAAAGGGTTAAGTCATCTGAAGTATGTAACAGAAGCTATCCCTGATGTCACCGATTGGCTTTGTGTTTACAAAAAGTTACTATGGCTGCCCTAGTGCACAAACATGGAGATAACGCTGGTTATAGAACAAAAATCTGTCCTTTTGGTGACAATTCTTTCTCTAACTATAGGAAATAGTATAGGAAAAGTGTGATTCATGGGTACTTAAACTGCACTGCCATTTATACACATACAACTGTGAGTATGTCAATAACAAAAAACACGTATATAAAAAAGGCAAAATGTGTGTGTGCTTTCTGAAGATGGACAAAATACTTAATTGTAATAACCCCTAAAAAACTTAAATATGGATGAGGTCTGCGTCTTGATCCGTCATTTTTGTACACTGCCAAAAAATTATTGTTTTTCAATATTTCGGTTTTATCTCAGGGGGAAACGGATGGTGCACAATTTTGTGAAGGCTTAAATTAAAATTTAGTAGACCTTGCAAGTGACTACAGCTGTTTATCTCTTTGATATGGGCCGCATCACACTCTTTAAATACTGGTAGTTTCCGAAATAAAACATGCTGCAGGTTCTCAGAATCTAGAATAGTCTGTAATGGTACAAAGGGGCTTGTTGCAAACCAGTGGCGGTTTTCATCTAGGGATGTTTCTGTTTGTATTGTATGATTGCAGTAACAAATGAAGCAGAAGATAAACGGATTATTTTTACGGTGCTTCCCTTTTGTTAAAGCTTTCTTTTCTTGGCCATGTCCCCCAGTTAATAAACAGGATAAAACTTTTCCATGGCGCCCTCTATTGTTCACGTTCTGCTTTTCAGGTCTCCCTGCGGTTAATTCACCAGGAGATTTTCAGGGGACCTGGGTTTCAGATCCTTTCTCGCTATACATTATGAAGAGGGTCTGTTGCCCTGAATAATGAATAGTTAAGTCAGTGAGGTTTCTTCAATCTCTCACATTAATTTATGCATTATACACGGCCATCTTGGCCCTTCACATTTGCTACCGTTAGCCCTTTATAATGAAATAGTGAAGCGAGGGCAGTTCAAATCAGAACTCTCCCTTTGATGACTGTTTATTATCTACCTGGCAAATAGCTGCTTAAGATGTTCTGCACGGGAACAGTAGTTCCTCCTCAAATCTTACGTTATGGATCTGCATGAATATTTGGAAGTTTTGAGGCAAATGTTATGATTGATTTGGACACATTTCCTCTTAAAATGTGCCGTGCTGTCAATATAGTGAATATAAGCTTCTAAATACTGAACGTGTATATAGTCACACACCACATGCTGTGTGTATGTATATATATATATATATATATATATATATGTGTATGTGTGTGTGTGTTTGTATATGAAATTATAGTGTGTATATGAGAGCGAATATAAAGTACATGAAGGTATATTTTGGAAATATGAAAAGATGCTATTGAGGGGCTACTATTCATAGATTATTACAAAAGTTTATGCAGAAAAGAAGGAATTACCGTATTTTGTTTGTGCTATCAACCTCTGTTTGTACTGCTTTTTTATTTGTGGAATATGTATCTATATTATATTATACTTTTTATGGATTGTAATTATGTATATAGTAATACTTTGTTCCAAAACAGCCTGTTTGATTCACTGTAGTTGAAGATGAGGCCAGTTGTATTCTGGGCCGCTTGGTTTGACGCTGTTGTCTGCTTGTTGTCAGGTTTATGTGTTGTTACGGGGGATAATTGCCAGAATCCGTCCATTTCTGGTGGATGTGTCCCAGCTTGAGGTGGAGGTCTTTTTGGAGCATGAATCTAAAGTATTGTACTTTATTCTGTAAGAAGAGCTGTTTTAGAATCTCTGAATCTTTCCTGAAGCTCTGGGGCCAACGTACTGTCATGGGAAAGGGATGACGCATCTCGGCAATTCTCTCCGGCCCTCATGAAATCACCTTCTATGCATGTGATGCAGCTGTGCAGAGACACACAAGCTCTGCCATACCTACTCTTACCACATCTTTGTGGAAACCAAGCCTTCCTGGCATTTTACCAAACATATTGCTTCCTATTGTCCTATCTTCGGCAAATAGATATTTTTATTTCTTTACAGAACATTAAAGGTGGTGGGAATATATGGCTTTGGTAGCACAAAAGTGCAATGGGTAAGAAAACAACGTAAGCGAAGTTGCAGCGTCCCTGCCATGATGAAACCT
Source organism: Spea multiplicata (assembly GCA_009364415.1). Taxonomy (NCBI): domain Eukaryota; kingdom Metazoa; phylum Chordata; class Amphibia; order Anura; family Pelobatidae; genus Spea; species Spea multiplicata. Next base: position 9,154 of record VKOC01004112.1, read on the forward strand.
ATTAGCCATCATAGTAAAGAACCTTTATCAGGAATGCCCAGGTATATAATCCTTTTTTAAAGATGTAGCTTGTGTCCTGTTGCTTTATGCTCAATGACAAAATGTTCTCATTATTTGTGAACCCAATACCGGGGACACACATGTGCTGTACTACCGTATTGGTTCACAGACTGTATGATCGGGGGCTCGTACTTTTAAGTTTGTGGTGTAAAAGTTCTGTCTTGCGTTCAGCTGGTGCCTGTGTGGCATTTTCCTTTCTGTTCGGTTTTTATCTGCCATGGCAGCCAGTAAGCACCATCTGGAGGCTGGCATGCACGTTCCCTGTGGTCCTGGCCCTTCTTTCTATTATTCATAGTCTTGAGTGGGTTATGAAGCTGCACAGTGACATATGCCTAATTGTAGAACATTTGTTTAATTCTGTTGAATGGTGGTTTAAATATGCTCTGATGCAGAATAATGGCATATAGGTAACCTTTTTTTTTTGTGGAATAGTTTTGAGCCAGTTTTGTTTAGGGCATGTTTTCTGTCTTGGTACCTTTTGCTTAGCCTTTCTCTTGCTTATTTGTGTCATAACACCAACATTTCAAGAGCAAACCCATCTACTCTCCTGTACATCCTCGTTTTCTCCATTCAGCCTACCACCTGTCTCTTATTTTCTCATCCAATTCACTTTCTTAAAGTCCAGTCGCCGGCCGTTGTGACATGGTGACAGGATGGCTCATTTAATGTTATACTCAAACCACTACCCAGCATAACATTTCTTTTAAGCATCCCTGATTAAAGGAGCCATCTGGTCGTCCTAACGTGGCCCTGGATATGAGTAATATAAAAGATGATAAACTGCATGCGGTGGAGGCATTTTCGTCACCAAACAGCAAGTGATGCCATCACCCCAATAAAGGAAGACGCACAGATGCTTGCTTGTTTTCACGCAAAACAGTTATATAAATGTCTAAGATATCGTCATTGCTCCTAAGAGCAAGAAATTTAGTCCACTGTTCCATGCTCCTTACTCTGTTGTTTGCGCCTAGGATTACAGGCTCCCACGCAGCTCTGCCACAAAGAGCCATGTCCTTGCTTTATTAGGTCTGTGAGATGTATGACGGGCAGAGTTCAGCACAGACCTGCCTCTAGTAGTAGTATGTTAGTGTAGTAGTAGTAGTGTCATGTCTACATTATTATTATTATTTGTTTTATATAGCGCCATCAGATTCTGTAGCGCTGGAATCTGATTTGAGGTCTGTTGTGTGCAGCCTGCTCTGCTCCTGAATGCTGAGATTTGACCAGGTCTTGTCAGGAGACCTTTCTAAATAAACTGAATGATCTGGTTTTGAAGTATGGCACCTCTGTCTTTAAATGGTACTGCTTACTGGTATTCTAGAAGCACTGTAGCAAGCCCCATAAACTTTAAGTTCATAAATAACAGAATTGCAAACTTTATGGAAGTGGCTTTGCCAGTTTCCTTTAGATAATATACCGCGTGTGTAACATTTACATTCCAATGTAGAGATTAGTTTACATATGTGACCATGCTGATGTCACAGAGGATGGGTGGTTACCCAGTCTTAAACCCATACCGTCTTGTACTCAGTGTTAACAATGAATGCAGTTATATTTACTTAATGCTACCCACATTACTTGCACTGCTTCAGAATACAGCCACTAAGTCCTCTGAGAGTCATAAGGGTGAAGGAAGTCGGTTTTCTTGCCAGAGCTCAAAGCATATGGAAACCCTTACGCTTTTCTAGTAATATGGCACCATGTAGAGAATTATTTTACTGTATACCCACATCCAAGCCTCTGTATGCTTAGAATGTCTTCCATTTATCTTAGTAAGGGCTATGAAGGCTGTCAGACACCATCATGCACTTAAATGTAAACTGTTGTGATGTCCCCTTTGCAAATGCATGGTATTATTCTGTAGAGTCATCCTGGATGCGTTTGCCCTATTCCCTGTCCTCCATGTATTTGCTGTGCAGGGGATGCGTTTGGCCAAATACATTTCCTGGCACATGATATACTAAGATGCCTTGAGTGCTTGCTTTCTGAACGTTGACCCGCAATGCATGAAATCACTTCCACTGATTGCAGTGGGCAGTCCTTTCCTGCCACTGATTGGCTTCTTCAAGCAACTAATCAGTGACGAGAATCGTTGGACCATGGAGGGACATGTACTGTATATGAAAGTCCTTTCGTATGCAGTCATTGTTCGGGAGGTTTCGTGGGATTCTGGAGTCCCTTTTAATTTTACATAACGTGCAATGTAAAATCTAACAAATAATCCTAATTGGATTTAGCACTGGAAACCATCTTTTGCGTGTTATATTATTTAATATGCTGTTTTAAGGTTTTGTTTATATTTTCTAGGTGTACTAATAGCATTCTTCATGGAAGTAAAAGCAGTCTTAATGGCTGGATGTCCTATAATTTTTTTACACTAATAAACAGGATTTTTCCAAATGGTAACTTTTTACCACTTCTAGTGAGGCTTTCAGATGCAGCCATCTTTGTCTGCAGCCACACGTGAATGTAGATCCTTTGTATGACATGCCTCTTCTCCTTTACCAGACGGCTGCACAAAACTGTTGCAGGATTCTCTTCACGGTTTGTGCTTAGAATAACATCCCCAGCTGCTCAATTATAGTATTTTATTTAACTTAAATGAAAACCATGAATAACCAATAATGAACATTGGGGGGGCGGTTGCCAGATATTTTGAGAATGGCATCATTGAAACCTCTGTCTGAAAGGATCCTGAAATGTCTCCGATTAATCAGAATTCATTGAACCTCCATCTCTTGGGCGGGGAACTAAGCCCTTCAGCCCATACCCCCTTTTGCCGTCTTCTTTTGTTAATTGAAAAGAATATGCTGAGTTTAATCTTCTGTGAAAATGTATTTCATGCATTAATAGTTTCATACAAGTTAAAAAAACAAAAACACTAAATCAACCCAAAACAAAAAATTTAAAAAAATACATTCTTTCGTGGGCTTCAGTGCTTCAGTTAAAATGCACAATGTAACACGATTATCCTTTGTAGGTGCTTCAGTCGTGTTATATGTAGAAAACCAATATTGAGTTTGGTGCTAAGCATTTTAAACTTTATATATATTTTTTGCTTTGTCTTTTCCTTGTAAATTTTTATTTGTTTTGAAGCCTTTTCCTTCATGGAGATTTAGTAGAAGATTGATAAATTGTCAGACCTGGCGTTTTTGTGAGATGCTGTCGCTATTCAATGCATGACACACACAAAAAAAGTAATTTTACAATTGCCGACTTCTCATTCAGGAGCGCTGACCGAATCTGAAAAGAAAATGTAAAATAATCACGGCTTTGAGTGTGAATTGACATAGCTGTTTCATTATTTTGCCAAAGCATGTCGCATTCCTCAACGCACACATTTACCGGATACGTTTCATACGAGTCCTTTGTGTGAGAATGCTTTCCTTGCATCATAAAGCAGGTTGTATTTTGATACTGCTCTGCCTGCAGGCTTATTAAAATGCCATAACCGAGCACGTGATGTCCAGTCTGTGGGGATCTCTATTAATAGCTCTGGCTGAGCAGGCAGGAGCTGCTGCCAGAGAGATGTGGGGATTACTGCCCCCAGTAACAGTACCAGTGGCTGCTGTGCAAGAACAATAGTGGACTGTGAACCGCTGTGTATGGGAGCAGATATCCAGGTTGGTGGCGCCTCATTCTCTGGAAGATCCACCTTTACTCGTGGTTGTTCAGAGTAGCATGTGATATTCAGGATTAATCCATGTCTCTATTATCTTGGAACATTTATTATTGATGAGATATGGAGAATTGTGTACTGAGGATCGACGGTGTGTTAACCACCGACTACCACTGATCTAGAATAAGTCAACCTCAGAGGACTTCTTCTGTAATTCACCTTTTGGAGCTGTACAAAGAGGCCACGGCGTTACAGATTTCTCTTTTGGTGAAGGGTTCAAAGTAGACACATGCGTCCAGTTCTCTTCCTCCATTTAAAATGTCATCTGTAACTTGATAAAATGCTAATTTGCTCATTCACCACTTGTTTGGGTTTACTTGGGATGTGAAAGCCATGTGTATGATATGTGTAAGGGTCTTCTTGGGTTGCCAACCTAGACTCGTTAATTACTCCTCAGGTAACGGTCAGTGTGTTCCAAAGACAGCAGATGAGAATTGTGACCTGGCTGGTGGCAGCTGGAATTAGAAGACTGAGATGAATGGCATGCTTTGTAGGTTTGTTTTATAGGTGCTGATGCTTGCTCGTCATTTCAGTTGCTTTTCTGAAGCACGCACAGCTTGTCTGATAGTAGTGATGGGAGTGTAAGCCAACGCGATTGCTCAGCTTGGCATGGCTATAAAGGTTAAATAGTACTGTGCTGAAAAACCCCAAAGATTGTTAACCCTTGTGTAACTGCTTGGAGTAACTTGGTTGTGTTGACTAGACGAACATTGAATAAAACGTGTTTTCTCTTCTTCGCGCATGCCTCCTTATTGCCACCTGATCCTCGTTGTTCCTCAGTTTATTGCTTTCCCTTATACAGGATTTCTTGTCTTCTTCTGCCTGTGAAGTCTTGGGAACTGCACTCTCTCCTTGCTCTGTGTTTCTGCATTTTAATCTTTCAGCTCCCTGCGCGGTCTCTTTCTGAGCTATTTATAGCCTCCGCCTCCTGGCTTTATATTTCTGTCGGCAGCTGCACTGTATTGTCATCAAACTGCCCCAGAATGAATAGCCATTTCTGCTTCTATTTCTCCCTCCTCTTGTGAGGGCTCTCATCTATCACAGGCTCCTCTTTCGGGTTTTAAGCCTGAGAAGCCGTTTTGTTAATTCCCATCTGGGTGAGGCAGGTGTTCGACAAGAGCTGCATGCACAACATACGCTGAATCCACAGACATCAGATTGGGGTGGGCTGTTAATACCGCATGCTCTGCTCTATGCTATGAGGCAAGGGGCTGCTTACACCACCGTCGCAGCCCTTTGCTGGCAGACACGGGGTTCTTCCTAGTCCATCTCTAACCCTTTGCTCATGAAAACACAACTTACTCTAAAATGTAAAGTTTTCCCAGACACCACACTGGTCACCCTCCCTGTCCGTTCAGACACCAGACAGGTTGCTTACACCTTATTGTTCTTTTTACCAGCCATCCGTTTTAGCTGAACTTGTTTGTGATATCTCATGTTTCCTCAGTTGAGTGTCTAGTAAGTGGATCACGGCTTAAGATTGCAGTCCTTGACGTTGTCTCGTTTCTGTCTTTGCAGATGGAATTTCTGGTCGGGACCAACCAGTTGAACTTCTGACGCAGAGTCGTGCCAAACATATGCCAAGCACTGGTGAGTACACGCATCTGTGTGATGGTGGATGCTATCATGTTACATGTTACATATGTTAGCTGGCCGTTCAATAAATATCTGAAATGGTGAGTTCAATGCAGTGAACATGCGGGCTGCTGTGACTTGGGTACCTGTATGATGCTCTTGTCAGCTTGGTTCATTTTTATGATACAGCAATCATAATGCAGGAGATACATAGGCCTTCCTTGTTTGCATTGCAGGAGACCAGTTGAGTAATTATCATACATCTGAGCATTGTGTGGCTTTCATTTTGGAAAATAACATCTCTGTAACCGTTCTCCAAGACATCAGGCTCTGTATGATGTTACTCCCTGCAGAATAATATTGCCTACTCGTCACTGAATGCTTGCTTGACAGCTATCGTTTAGTACTTTCTATAAGATTTGTCAGTTCTGGATGTTTTATCCCGTACGTAGTCAACATGTTTTGGGGAAAAAATGGCCAAACCTTGTGGAAATCATGCAGTGGATGTTCCCCAGTGCTACTTGCTCTGTGGGTTGTATTTATCCAAAATACTATAGCGGATTCATTCATGTTACATTAATAATATAACATCCATAGTTAAGAAAATCACTTGTGTTGTAGGCATCTTTAAGCAGTATATCTCTACTTAAGAATATTCTTTAAAAATAACACACATTCAACATAATAAAACTGTAATTGGCTACATTTTTCATTCTGTAACGGTAAATTCTGGGATTAGTGCTGAATCCAGGAAAGAATGCATTGTGGGCTCATGACACATTCCTAGTGTCTGCCGTACTACCCCTTAACACAAGTTTACTTTCTAAATATATATATATATATTTGAACCAATTCTTGAGCTGTTCTTTTCTGATTGAATTTACTATTTAGAATTGCCCTTATTGCTCTAATCACCCCAGTGAAGTGTGAGTCTCCTAGTGTCTTCATGCTGTGGGACATGGATATATGTGATATAACTAGGGACAGTATACCTCTATCTTTTTAGCAGTTTAGTTATCTAGCGGCAGTAGACTCTGTAATGTTGTACACTAGGGTTAACTGTGAATAGACATTGTGGACAACCCCAGTACCTAGAGCTTGCAATTTACTGCATTGCAGTTGTCTATTGAATTCCTGGACTGCACACCATCTTTGTACTTCACGTCTATCTCTTTTTGGTAGTCTGACGTGAATTTAAAGATCCTCTTCATCCTTTTCGCGTACTTTACTGCATATGGTAGCGGAGTGTTGTTTAGTTATTGGTTTTGTGTGTTGGTTTTTTTGCATGCAAATACAGAGAAGAGCGTTACCAGAATAGCAAGTGCTTTGTTTCTGCGCCCCCAAGCTATATCCTTTGCAGGTGATGCAGTTTCATGAAGGCATCACCTGCTTGGCGATCCATGAGCACGAATACCCATCACCAGCCAGTTCCAGCGCTCGCTTGCGTGAGATTTCCAGGAGTTCCAAGTATGTGTGCTCGGAAAACATTCCCGTTAATTTAAATGCAAGCACTTTGGCTGAAAAGGGCAGAGGCATTCTACTCCATCACCTTTATTTATGTTTGTTCCTGATACAAGTAAAGAATAATAAAGTATTTCATTAGCTTAGTTAATGGGTTGTAATGGATATTTTATAATAGACTTTCGATATGTTGGACTTGATTCTTAGACATTGTCAAAAACAGAGTGTTTTGCAAAAAAATATATTTAGAAATACTACTGCCATTATGCAGAGGACTCACATGTGATGTTATTTTTACCTATCCCTATACACATGTAAACTTACCTTAATGTTACCATATATATATGTATATATGTATATATATTTTACACAAAATAAAGTATTCAGTAAAGCAGTCCAGCCGTAATAATAATGGTTTTGAGAAGCGATCGGAACACTTAAGAATCAGTATTTTTAAAGGAGTTTTCACCTAAATAAATGAAAAGTATTATTCGCCAGAAAGAAAGGAAGCATGAAATTAATGGATTTAAAGATTGCCTGGATACGTTTTAAAAAAACAGTTAATCATAGCTTGTTGATCCAATGAGGACTTGCCGTTTTAAGTAGTGAGGGAATTTCCCCCATTTTGCCAATTTGCGTTATTGGTAATCTCCTCTGCCGGCGCTTTATAAATAAATATAATGTAATGTGTTGAACTTGGTGGGTTTTTTTCTAGCACTAAATAAAATGTCCTACGTTTGGCAAGTCTAGTCAAACCTACTAATAATACCAGGTATGAATTATTCTCCAGTAACAGCACAACTATAAACCTCTCTTTCATCCCCTACATTCAGTCCCTAGCAAGATCTGGCCACTTGCACCTAAAAAAACATCTCTCACATCTGCCCATTCCTCTACCAAGAAGCCTCAAAAACTCTGGTCCATTCCCTCTTTTCCTACCTTAACTGTTGTAACACTCCTCTGGCCTTTCTCTGGTCCTCTGTCTCAACTCCTTCCTCTGCCTCAACTCCTTCCTCTGCAATCTATCGAAATTGCTGCTGTTAGGCTTATCCTCCTTCTTCAGCTTCCACACTCGTTGAAATCCTCCACTGGCTCCCAGTTACCTCAAGAATTACATTTAAAGTACTTGCTCTAACATATAAGGCTCTCATTTCTGCCCTCATAAAAAATAATCCCCTACTCGTACTCCACATTTACGTTCTTCCCATGGGCTAAGGCCATACCTGGGAACTTCTTAGCTCCAGGACGTGGCCAGGACTGACGTTGATGACGCTGACGTTGGTGGGTGTTCTTGCTTATGTCGGTTGGCGTTCTTCCTGAAATCATGGTAAACACCCCCATTTAAAGGGGAAATGGGCGGGAGCAGGGCATGTCCAGACCTCACTCCCGCGACCCGGAGGATTCGGTGTTGAACCGGAGAAGCAGTGCTTCACCCAGAGATCTCCGGGTCAAACCTGGAGAGTTCCCAGGTATGGCTAAGGCGTTCTTCCTCGATTGTCACCTCTAAAATTCACTTCTGCCAAACCTTCAGCTTTCACCCTCCCTCCTGTCATTAAAGAGACAACCCGCTTCTTCAGAGAAGAGTACCGTCTCAGTAGCTACAACTTGCCTGCCATTAATCCAAACCCACGCTACCTGTCGCCATTATCCATACCTTACGTATTGTAAGAAATGTTACAATGTAACAATGTATTACAACTCTATATGTGCCTTCTGCAGAGACAATCAAAAACAATGATTGGTTTCATGACTGGATTTAAGTTCCAGATATAAGATTTAATTTTGTAGTGTTTGTATATCATATTTAATGTTTTCACTCCCACTAGTTTTGCCTTTTTCTGAAGCAATTTAGAAACATAGACAGTGACGGCAGATAAGAACCATTCGGCCCGTCCAGTCTGCCCAAACCCTGAATTTTAACATGGCATCTCTGTTGCTCAGTTAGGAAATATCATAGCATTAGAAATGAATCCCTCTAGCGATTTGATGGTAAGAGCCACATCAAATACATAATGATCGCCGCGTGAATTTAGTTTTAAAATATTCAAGAGAGGCGAGAGACTGCGGCATGCACTAGGAATATGGATACAGGGGTACCTGCTGGGCTTAACTCTCTATGTCCCTGATTTCAAGGGGGAAAGCGGGTCTCGGTGGGGTCACGTAATGTTGGGTTGCATTGCTGGCACCTTCACCGGGTAAGTGGGTTGTATGTCTTTGGTTATGTTATTGTGTGTCTGGGTATGATGTTGTGATTCTGGTCACCTGGTCTGGATCTGTTAGTATTGAGTGGTAGTGTGAGTGTCTGGATCTGTGTGTTTGGTTATATTAATGTGAGTCTCTGGGTATGTTAGTATTGATCAATAATTTATAAAAATGTTTTCTATTATTACATATATTTTGTGAGATATCTTTATTATTTTTTAATGGTACATATTTCTTATGGTATATTATGATATAATAAGGAAACATATGGTGGAGCATCACCTTAGAAGGGAGGGGAGTTATGACCAAATATTTAACTATACAAATGGGTTAAAAATAGTCCGAGGGGAATCGGCTCCGAGAACCAAAACAAATTTGTCAACCCCTGCGTTAGTTTTACATTTGTTCTTACTTTTGTTGATCTTCTCATTGCCTGCCCATTGAATGTTTTAGTTGGGTAACGTTACAATTATTACAATCAGGGGTTTTCTAGATGTGTTCTTTAGGCTAGGTTTCCACTTGTTTTTTTTTCTGCTAAAAACGCCCATAAAAACGCCAATAGCGCCACCTGGCGTTTTTTTAGTGAAAAAAACGCTGCAGCCAGATGTTAGCTGTTCTCAATAGGAAATCGCAAATCGCCGACTTGGCGTTTTAGCGTTTTAATTTCAGTCCTGTTTTGGCTAATTGCTGCTTGTAAAACTAAAAACGCGCATTGTTTGACACTCTTGGCGTTTTTGCAAGAATCCTGTTTTTCCTCCAATAGAGAGTCAAATAGTGAGAGATCAAGAACGCCATAAAAGAATGTGGTTTATGCCTTGGCGTTTTTTATGGCGTTTTTCCCACAGTTACAATGCAGAGGATGACCCAGTATCTGTGTTCTAATGAGAATAGGCTGGAAGCCAAAACAGTTCAACTTGTAACAAAGGTTCATAATTGAATTTACACCATTTGGAACAAAATCAAAAAAAATACCCGACGCTCAACTGATCCTGCGCGCCCAAAAGCAAAACCCAAACAATTTGCACCAATCATTTGGGCCAACTTCTAAGGAGCAGCACATTCGGAATAAAAGCATGCCTTAACAGAACCACAGGAAAGAAGAAAAAACACTATCGGCACAGAGGAGAGTAAGTAATACTCTAACAAAGGAAAATGCCAGGAGGGGCAAGAATACTGTGACATTTATCCTATATCCCTTTAGCATGGGTGCAAACATCTTAACTTGTAAAGGCTGCAAAACTGCTAAGGTCAAAAAAGGCAATTTCACAGATAAGGCTACAAGACGCCAGAAAAACTCTAAAAACCCAAAATCAAAACGCAGGGAAATGCAGTGGCAGTTTTCTGTTGCTTTTTTCCTGGCGCTTTTCATCAAGAGAAAAAAACCTAGGTACAAAAACCCAAGTGGAAACCTAGCCTAAATTGGTTAATTTAATCTTGAGGGGTGAACATGAAAATTAATCAAGTAACATTTTTAGTTTTAACATGTTCTGTTCAAGAGGGGCCTGATTGTCTTGCAGTAGATTTCCCAACATCATATCTCCTTAGCATTTTGAATGACTGTTGTAGTATAGTTGATTATGATTTTCTATTTTTATAAGACCCTACGTGAAGTTGAATCTCTGATATTTGAAAGTGTAGACTTCGTAGTTTAGATCTTATTTCATTGAACGCGTTCTATAGCTGCCTCCGGGCTTATATGATTCACCTGCTGAGCCCTGGTGAGTCACGTTCCTGCTGATGAAGGCGTACTATGCCATACGGAGCATCTTTCAAACATGTTCTCCGTCTAATGAGGGAAGCAGGAGACAGGCTGGAGTGGGCGGCTGCTTTGGGGACGTGAATGAGCTTCCGAAGGTTGTCGCTAATATGGTGGCAACAGGTTGGTTCGCAGCGTCTGTGACGGAAATAACCCTGTAGTCTGGCTCTGCAGATACGTCCACGAAGATCTCCACGCGCAGGGTGTTTGTGACGGGTCTTTCTGCGTTTTGGTTACCATAGCTTCAGACAGACTGTCACACTTGCTCCGTTATGTAACCTTGATAAGAAAAGTGTACACCTTTGTAGGGAAAGTTGTAGTTGGGAAGACCCTTTGGTGTTCTGAACCTTTGGGTAAAAGAAGTAATTTAATAAGCATAATTTAAAACCTTAGATAGAAGCTGCAGCTGCCTCCTCCTGAAGCAGATAATCAATGGAATGGTTTTCCACGTATGCACCTTGGGGCCTGAACAATGCATATAGGGGCATTCTCCAGAATCCTCCATGCATTTGCAAGGGGGAGGGCACCATGAACATTTATGCCACACAGCTATTAAATGCATTTACATCATATGATGACTGGAGTGTCCATTGAAAAATAATATATATATATATATATGCACACTTCATCCTTCAGGCTAAGGTATATACAAGCAATTTATTTTATATATATATATATGTGCTTACACACACTACTGTTCAAAAGTTAGGGGTCACTTAGCTGTTTTCTTGGAAAACATGGAAATTACTAGCTGTGCTAGCATAATTACAAAATGATTTTCTAATGATTAATTAGCCTTTTTAAACTTGAGTTGGAAAACATAACGCGCCATTTCAACACAGATGTGATGATTTCTGATAAAGGGCCTCTGTACCCTATGAAGAAATTCTGTTGGGAATCAGCCATTTCAAGATACAATAGCCATTTACATCTACACTGTATTTCTGTATTTTCATGCTATTTAAATTGATAAAACTATAAAGTAATGCTGATATGCACAACACTGTGTTTTGCATTGTGTTTATACAGGAGATGGTTACTTTCAATTTATAAATTAACAATTTTGTTGCGCGTTGGACACAACTTCCCACCGTAAAGAAGAAATCTGTTCTGGGTTTTTAGGAAGGCATGGTGTTGGAACATTTGCACACTACTTACTCTCAGGGATATACAGTATACTGCATTGCCCATTAATTTAGATTAATATCTAATATTAACACTTTTAAGTAACCCTCATTGATTTTATAATGGTATACTTTGTGTTTCATGCTTATCACAGAGGCCGAGCTGAATGGAGTTGTTACAGTATTATAGTGCTAAGCTACGGAGTTCCATCACTGGCTTGAATACAGCCTTTGTGCCTCTGCGAACGTCACTGTTCTAGTTACGTTCGTAAGCTTGTTGGGGATAAATCCAAAGTAGCGGCTCTGAAACTAAGGGCTGTGGAAGCTCCCCCTGGGAAAGAGAGAAGGTTGCTTTGTTTTCAGGAGGACACAGTGTGTCAGGCTCTACTTACTGACACTGCTAGCCCTCCCCCGCCTTCCTGTCAACTCTCACTAACAAGTTTGCTTTTTATGGTACTCAATGGTCAAGAGTCATAAGTGACGCATCAGCCCATGAACACAATGGTTAGTGGTTGTGCGTCACATCCTTGGAGCTGAGTTCCAAGTAGGAATGGCAATTGTGTGCTTGGCATTGCTGGGCTGTGTGCTTTCATTTAAGTTTTTGCATGGGCGCATTTTGGCTTGCTGCATCTCTGTATGCTATCGAGATGTAATGGCTGTAACAGTCTTAATAGGTTCTTGTGCAAAACAGTTTATTGTAGAGAAACAGAATGAGGGTAGGTCACAACTATTTTCAGACAATTTTCTTCCCTTGCCCGTTTGATTCGGCCAAAAATTCATAGGAGTTTTTTAATTCTCTCACACACTCATTCATGTTCATTCGCTCTCTAGTATGCTCTCTAAATGTTTCCCTCCCTTCTCTGCAGGCCACTTCTGCTTCTCATCATCTTTGATCTTCTCTTTTCTACCTTTGTACCCATCTCCACGGCATGAACTCGATGGGAACTTCTGCCAAAATAATGATGCTTGTGATGACGTCCTCTCCCCGATCCTCATATCGGCAATTGGAGGATCAGGGAGAGGATGTCACCACAAGTGCTGGCATTTTGGCAGAAGTTCCCACTAGGTTATGTCCGTGGAGGTGCAAACGAAGGTAGCAGATTGAAGAGACGATAAAAGATAGCAGATGATGAAGATGCAGAAGAGGTCAGCAGAGAAGGTAGTGAAACGTTTAGGGGGGCGAGAACGAGTGAGTGACTGCGGATGAAAATTCAGAGCTTTGGAATTTGGTAAATTTGAAGTTCTTATGAATCTGAATGCACATGTCTACAGCATACTACACTGTTGGCACTGCTGGCTGTAAGATGTGTGTTTGAGCTTTACTGGTGCCCTGCAATCCTTTTTAACACTGTATGTATAAACAAAGTCCTTAGAGTATGAACTCCTTCCACAGGTTATATGAACTTGGCTAATGGTCTATGTCAAAGCAGTGCCTCCCTTCAATAGTCAATGCAGTGTGTGCTTGTGAGCCTTGAAGGTTTCTGCACGGTGTGTTTCTGCTCGATTCCTTTTTATCCCAAGTGTTCTTTATGCGATCATCCTGTGTCTCTGGCACGCAGTTAAAGGGGCAGTTTGTTTTATTATAAGAAACTAGATCTTTAATAACAGGAAAGTGCAATGACACTGCATAGGAACAAACCTCCCAGAAATTACAAATGGAGAGCAGAAGCAGCAGTTCCATCATTATCAACTGCGCATTGGAATGAAAGGCAAATTCTATACTCCTGATAAGTAATTATAAGATTAGTCTAATACAGCATTCGATTTCTGCACGGTCCAAACACTACACAAACTACGTGGAACACCTATATTTTACAAAGAGCATGAGATGCAATAAAGCATGGCTCACCTATGTATGTTGTACAGAACCCCTAGGAGCATTACATATTGCCTATATACTATAGGAATGAAGATCTCTCCCACATGCAGGACTCTTAGGGGAGACTTGCTCACTGCAGAGCACCCCTCAAACATAGCATGCCCCCTTTATAGTCCTCAGAACTTGTCAAACATCTTGAGCACTGACGGGATCAATATTTACTCATTGTGTTTGGCGTGTTTTGGTGTGGATTAAAAAAAAATGGGCTTTCTAGGAAAGGTCAGTCTAGTTACTCTGATTTCAATTGCTGGGCTGCTGCATTCAGGGTTCGGTGGTGGGTTTATGAGCTCTATTCCAGGAGTTAGGGTTAAGTAGACTATCGCATTGCTTGGATTGTTTTATGGACTGCCTTGTGGGGATCACTGTGGTGTACATGTGGTTGCGTTAGTGGTAGACTTGTGTGAATAATGTTTCTCACCTCTTCATTCTCTTACAGTTGATGTGAGTGCTGCCGTGCCACTTCAAGTGGCTCCCAGCACTCTCCCCATGGACCTGAGGCTTGACCCCCAGTATCCGATCACGGGGCCGGACTCCAGTGCTAGGGAGCAACAGCTGCAGCAGGAGCTAATATCTTTGAAACAGAAACAACAGATCCAGAGGCAGCTTCTTATAGCGGAGTTTCAAAGGCAACATGAACAACTCTCGCGACAACACGAAGCCCAGCTTCATGAGCATGTGAAGGTAGGAAAACAGACCACAGGAGGGGCCTAGGGAAGCAAAGCGTAAAGCAATGCATCATTTAAACCGTTTTGGTCATGCAACCACCATGAACTAGGCTTTGGTGTTTGCAGCAACAACAGGAGCTCCTGGCTATGAAGCATCAGCAAGAGCTTCTTGAACATCAGAGGAAGCTGGAGCAGCATCGCCAAGAGCAGGAGATGGAGAAACAGCAACGAGAGCAGAAGTTGCTTCAGTTGAAGAACAAAGAAAAAGGAAAAGAAAGTGAGAGGATTTTCACATATTTTGGAAATAGATGAAAATAATCATGACAAGGGACACAAATGTTGACTAGTGTTAATAGTTTTCTTAAAGAGAAATTAGCATTTAGCACATCTCTCTTCCCTACATGTTGTTAAAATGCTGTTTTTAAGAGCTTCCAGAAAAGCTAAATTCATCTGATTTGGAGATGAGTATGTTGCCCCCTCAAGGAAGGTTAATGAATTAAAATTTTGAACTCTTCGAGCACCTGTCACAAGATTATCACGAGCCCTTAGGATTGCCATAAAAGCTGTTACTTGAAAAATCTATTTTATCTGTATTGCCGAGATCCTCTCACAATGCTGCCCTGCAGTATGTGGGATGTATAACCTCACAGAAGGGAATAAAAGTAAAGTACTCTAAGGTTTTTACACCCTCAATAATGCAGGATGTAGACCGCTGACATGAGCAGTGGTATACAGATCGCCCAAATTCTGTACCTGTGTAGTATTCCCATGACCTGCTTCTGCAACCCCATAAAGGTACAGTGCTAAACCAGCCTAGGATATTTAATATGCATCCATCCTGTAGTTTTAGCTTTGGATATGTGCCTTCATGCACAGACAATTCCTATCAGTGCAGAGTTCCAAACAGTATCCTGTTGGCCAACAGCTGGAAACATGTTAATGTAGTTTATGTTTTTACTTTGTATGGATTAGAAGGCTAATTGAAAGATTTACATGTTACAGGCTATGAGATGCTGTACTTCCAATGTTCTGGATTAATAGTTATGTTGGGTCAGGTAAACAATAGGCTACGCAAAAAGGATCAGCCAACAATGGGCTATGTAAAAACATATGCAGGTGCATTGGCTTATTACCATATCATCCAAATACATGTTCCTGTCAATTCATTAGCTTACACTGGCAGTTACTATACCCGTTTGTTTCTCTGGCATTATGCACCAAAAATGTAGTCCCTGTTTGTAAGTGATGTCATGAAAAGTCATATTGCAGGCGCGGTGGCGAGCACTGAAGTTAAAATGAAGTTGCAAGAATTTGTGTTGAATAAAAAGAAAGCTCTTGCCCATCGGAGTCTGAATCACTGCATGTCCAGTGACCCTCGTTTCTGGTGAGTAAACATATTTAATGATAATTATAAAATGCTTCTTAAATAGTGGAGGTTTATGCCGTCTCCATGCCCATGCAAGGGGATGTGTTAAAGGGCAAGGCACGAGGACATAGGAGAATAAGACAACCTGGCTGTCCCAGTTTGAGGTGTCCCTTACCATGTTATTGTGAGAGGGAAGCAGATCATTGAGTCAGTAGTATATGAAGTATGCCTATACATTGGGCTGTTACAGTCATCTAGCCAACTTTAAGTCATTGTGCATCCTTTGGGAATTTTTAGTGTACCCCAGGGACCAACAACACCCAGGGGAGTGCTGGCAACCTTCAGAGCCAGGGATCAATCCAGCTAAGCAGTCTATTAATAAAACAGCCTGAAGCAAATCCAGCAGAAAGTATCAAGTGCACAATCTAGTTCTGTCCAACACACGTTTACAGAAAGAAAACACACAGAAAAATATAAAAGGTGTTACAAAAGGACACATCTCTGAAATGGCAACTGAAGTCCTTCGTATTGCCCTCCTCGCTAGCCCTCCCCTGACAACATGGCAGTGAATACATCTCTTCTAGGGCCCAAAGTTAGAGTAACATGTCTCCCCACAATCTTGACCCCTTCTTGGAAGTTGCCAGGGTGTTTCAAGACATGTATAAAAATCTATCATGTTTAGCACATGATTAAAAAAAATTTGTGCGACAGGTCGTGTGTACAGCAAGTGTATGGATGGTAAAGTTTTTTTTCCCCACAATAGTAGAGGTATGTACATAGCAAAGCGAGTGCTGAATGAATAGTAATTTAATTGACCATTCGTTTGTGTTTTTCCGTCCCTGTGTTGTCCTACAGGAAGACCCAACACAGCTCCCTGGATCAGAGTCCACCCCCTCAGGGAGGAGTATCCGCCTCGTACCACCATCCAGTCTTGGGAATGTACGACTCCAAAGATGACTTCCCACTAAGAAAAACAGGTGCGCTCATGGAGGATGGGGCCTTGGGAAATTGGGTATTCTTTATACATATTCTGGATGAGGACCGTCTCACAGGGTGCGTGATTGAGTCTTCACAAGCAATCAATAGACAAGTTAGGTGAAACGAGGGTGGCAGATTAAAACTCCTTATTCTTTTCTATGATGGTTTTGTTGCAGATCCACTCTTCTCTCTCTCTCTCGTTTATTCATTTTCCTCGTTTGTCGACTTGAAGCTTTACAGTTGGCCAAACTTCCTTTCCCGATGCATGCTGTACAAATAGTTACAGGAATGTTTGTGAATTATTAATGTAGAAGTAGTGTATTTATTTAATGTGGTCTTTCACAGGCCTAGCCTGAGCTAGTTTCATGAGTTAAGCCAGGTACCCGCGGAAGCTTTCTCCATTGGTGAGACCGGGGGATCATTAATGGTTTTGAAACACAAGTACTTATGGTGATGTCAGAGCAGCAGCTGGATGATAAGTCAAATGCTGTATTATAGAACTCTATAGTACAATTTTGATTACAAAGTACTACACAACACGATTCTTTCTGGTAGTTTTTTTAGTTCTCTCATACAGGTGGTACACACAAAATTTCACTAATGAATAAAACATTTCACTGGTCCCCCGGCTGTATTTAAGATCTTCTATTCTTTTCCTTTGTTATTCAGCATCTGAGCCAAACCTTAAACTGCGCTCTCGACTGAAGCAGAAGGTAGCAGAGCGGAGAAGCAGTCCTCTGCTGCGCAGGAAAGACGGCCCAGGCGTTGGAAGCCTGAAAAAGCGCCCCCTAGATGTGTCTGGTGAGAAAGTGCTTCTACAGCATTAATAACTGTTTTGTCTTATAATTGCCTGCCTGTTGATACCCGGGGACTGTATTCTTCTCAAAAAATGTATTTCTGTTATTCGGGGGATGTTCTTACATCACCAGTCGTAATTTCCATGCATAGCAAGCGGTGCCAGAAAGGAAGCCTTGGATGTAACTTATTTTACTAGATGGTGTCTGTCGCTACTTAAAGCAGGCAGAAAAGACTTGGTTGGTATCCTAGTGCCAAAAAGCGTTGCAAATATATATGTTAATTAAAAATAAAACGTCAGATGGAAACTCGCGACACATGTTTCACGCACATCGCAAAGTCTGTGTACTGCATTGTGAATGAAATATCAGATGAGCTGAGTGACAAGTTACCGCGATTCCTGCTTGGATGATCCATTCTAAATGGTATTAGGAACAAAAGCATACTTATTTTGGGGTAATTTCTTGTATCACATGCTATGTACATGTATGATGCATCTTTAATAATGGAAAATAACTTATTGTTGTACGTTTAGAGGTGCTAGCACTTATGTTTGAGGCTGCTGTATACAGAGTGGATTCCATATAACCGTAGCGATTTATTCTTTAGACTCTGCGTGTAACAGCGCTCCAGGCTCTGGACCCAGTTCTCCTAACAACAGCTCCAGCAACATCAATACTGAAAATGGCATCACTGGGTCTTTGGGCATCCAGGCAGAGGTATGTGTAGCAGGACGAAGACAGACAAACATCACTACCCACTCCCAGCAGAGCAGCAAATGCTCATTGGGTTTGATTTATAAATAAATCTAGTTTCATGAAACTGATGAATTATTTTTTTGTGTGCTTCTTGTATGTAGTTTTCTTCAATTCATTTCTTTCAGGCTGCGCTGGCTCATAGACTGGTGACCAGGGATGGCTCAGTGACCCAACTCCCACTGTACACCTCACCTTCTTTACCTAACATCACGTTGGGACTACCTGCCACTGGTACTTCAAATGTACGTCCTGATTGCAAATGTGTCATCGTGTGTGGTTTTCTGTAAACTAACAATAGATGGAATTGATAATTTAGACAGATGTAGAAAGCTACACCTTGAATAACAAAACATAAGAACTAGGAGTATATGTTATTTTTTTCTCCCTGTGTTAATGGATGCTGTGCTGCATTAAGTATATCCCTAACTATAGTTTTACTCTTCACGTCAAACTTTTTAAAGCAAAAAATCTGCTCATTGTTTGTCTCCCCTTTCATCCCACCCACAAGGCTTTTTACTAGTCTGTGCCACCAAATGTTTGTGCCGTGT
Organism: Spea multiplicata; assembly: GCA_009364415.1. NCBI lineage: Eukaryota > Metazoa > Chordata > Amphibia > Anura > Pelobatidae > Spea > Spea multiplicata. The sequence goes on from VKOC01004112.1 coordinate 28,000, forward strand.
CCTAACAGTCACATACAATACAGAGTCATAGCGTGTTTGGATGAATGCATGACACATGTTGAACATTGGTTGCAATGTAATGTGTAATTCCCATCAAAGATTGGTGGAGCGCCCTGTAGCTTTAATTTGCCAATTACAGAGCAGCTTTGCAGCAATGCCTTTTCACGTGTGAGCTCCGATGTTTCACTCCACAGAAATAATACTATAATAAGATGTTTTAGAGAAAAGCCTTTTACTCCTGAACATGTAAGTGGTGACTAAATTGAAATGTGTGTGATGTATATCCTGCAGTCAAAATGAGACATTTGTCTTCATGTGAGGTATGAATTCTTTCTTCTCAGGGTGGATCGGCACAGGATAATGAACGTCTCTCTTTGCCAGCACTTCAGCAACGTCTTTCTCTGTTTCCTGCTGCTCATCTCACTACTTACCTTGGCTCAGAAGCTGCAAGTTCACATAATCCTCTCCTTAAACATATGGTCTTACTAGAACAGCCCAATGCACAGAGCCCTTTGGTGTCAGGTTAGAATGATATCCTGTAGTTGGATATATGATAGAATTCATGCTTCACACAATGCACGTGACTGATGGGTCTTTGATGGAATTTCTATGATTTTAGGTTTGGGGGGTCTCCCGCTTCACTCTCAGTCGCTGGTGTCTCCTGATCGTGTCTCCCCCACCATGCACAAATTGCGTCAGCACCGCCCGTTGGGTCGCACTCAGTCTGCTCCGCTCCCGCAGAACTCCCATGCTTTGCAGCACCTGGTCATTCAGCAGCAACACCAGCAATTCCTAGAGAAGCACAAACAACAATTCCAGCAGCAACAGCTGCACCTCAACAAAGTATGTACCTTATTTTCTTTCTATGCTATGGCTTCTGAGAAGTGTAAATTTCCTATAGATTGTTGTAAATGATTCCTTCATATTGCATTTATCATACAGTATGTAGGGTCTTCTCAGCCTTGCTTGAACGACACCACAGTGTACCACTTCATCACATCAACTTTTAGTAGATAACACCTACCCATAATGTATTTTACTAAAGAAGGAATCATAGCTGTCACATGTCTGTTTTTAACATATTACAACATATTAGCAACCTAAGTTATGTGTTTGCCGCCAGAGCAGTCTTCTTAACTTCATGCTCTTAGGATTCAGAGGCTCCTTCCTCTTAAATATGGTGGAAACACCTAGGTTCTTGAAGACTTTGGAATGGTCTGAGAGGGAGAATGGAGAGGAATTCAGAGCAGAAAAAATGTGGGTTTTTTTTTTGCTTAAATCTCATCTTCCCTAAAGACAAAATATTGTAACAAATATTTTGTTTGCATTTTACATAATGCAAAACAAGGGGCTTTCCATTGCTGGATTTCCTTTTCCGTAGTCTCAAAATAAACATTGTCCTCTTAAATCATTCTGTTGCGTATTGTAGCCTCTGCAGAGTTAATGTCCATCGTTTTTTCTTTTTGTTAATTTGGTTGTCATCTGAAGTGAGTGATACATTCTGTTCATTTAGCAGTCAGTTTCTGTCTAGTAGGTTGGGCTCTGATAACTTTGTTTTATCGATACATATAGATGACATATAGACCGCTCCCTAGAATCATATAATGTGAAAAGTAGTATTATTTAAGAAACTGAAAACAAAACAATATTATAAACTTGGGTCCTTTTTTCATCCTAGAACACTGAGAGATCCCGTAAAACGGGAAAGATCATATAGTTTTAGACACATATGATACATCAGCGCTACAGAATTTGATGGTGCTATATAAAATAATAATACCAATTTAAGGCTTTACTTTTAATGACTAAGACTGTGTGCTGTCTGGCCGGACAGAAGTGTTGAGGTTCTTGTTTTCACAAATAAGTGAATAGCGTTGAATGGCTGGTTAACCAGGTTAGGGCTACCTGCCAAGGAATATCTCCTTCTTGCAGGGCATGTTCTTTATTTGTCCCATGGACACAATATATGGTCTGGCAGCGCTTACTGTGATGGGTTCTCTGCGTTCTGTGCATGTTTATATATATAATAATATGATCATCTGTTGCTTCAGTTGATTTATTTAAATGACTACAACAAACACATTTTCTGGTCGATGTTTCTAATTTGTAAGTTATTTAACATGCTTTTAAAACAAGAATCTATTAGCCGCATTAGCTTGCCCATTAGTATCTCAAACGATTTAAGACATGAAATATTTCCGTGTTCAGCATGATCTGAGTTCCTTTACGGTTATATAGTATTTGGATATTGTGTATTCTGAAAATATATTTCCTTTTATTTGTAATCTTTATTTATTTGTAAGCAATTCTTCACACCTTATTGTAAAATCTTTCTTGTTTTTTCCGTGTTTGCCTTATCCCAGTAAGCCTTTTCTTGCTTTTATTAAAATGCCTAAAAAGCTACAATTATTGTTCATCGGTTCCTTGGCTGTGTTTGTCTGCCTCCATCTCTTCTCCTTTTACAAATTGTCAATTTGTCTGCTGATAGCTATGCTTCCACTAATTGACAAGTCCTATTATCGCTTTTGCCATCAATAATCTTTTAAAACCTTAAGTGCACATATTTATATACAATATAAATATTCAGAGGTTGGGCGGACTGGATGGGCCGAATGGTTCTGCCATCACTTTCTACGTTCCTATCTTTCAGATGATTCCTAAAGTAAATGAGGCTCCGCGGCAGCATGAGAGTCACCCTGAGGAGACTGAAGAGGAGCTTCGTGAGCACCAAGGGCTTCATGAAGAGCCATACACAGAGCGTTTGGCTGATCCAGACCGGGTGGTGCATGTGAAGCAGGAGAGAGAGGAGAGCGAGGATGAAGATAGCACACAGGAGTTTGAGCAAAACAAACTGCAGGCTGAGCAAGACTTGTTGTTCCGGCAGGTAATAGGACATTTATACTATTCCTACTTTGTGATTGCATCAAATCTTTTGGTGCTGTAACTCTATGAAGCTTGTTACTTGGTTGGCAAATTCAGAGTGTTTCCCTAATATTGCAGCAAACTTTGTTACTGGAACAGCAACGGATTAATCAGCTGAGGAACTACCAGGCCTCCATGGAGGCTGCTGGCTTAGTCGTCCAATTCAGTGGGCATAGACCTCTGTCAAGGGCGCAGTCTTCACCGGCCTCTGCTTCCTTCCCTATGTCTGTTCAGGAGGCACCCAGCAAGCCCAGATTTACCACAGGTGAGGCGCCGTGCAGCAGGGAGTCATTGATTCATGGCGAGGATATGATCGTCATTTCCCAGTTTACAAACGCGTTTTTTTGTTTTTCTCATTTTTGTAGGCCTTGTGTATGATACGTTGATGCAGAAGCACCAGTGTATATGTGGTAACACAAACAGTCACCCTGAACATGCCGGAAGAATTCAAAGCATTTGGTCAAGGCTACAAGAGACTGGCCTACGTAGTATGTGTGAGGTGAGCATGTTTTATTACAATGCAACTAGATTATTCTTCCTTTTACATATCTCATTTCAATACGTTACTGGGAGCCAGGTACAATTTACAAACTCTCAAAGTGAATTAGCATCTCGGAGTGAAGGCACATCTTCAGGACTCCGCCACCTGATTTGTTTTTCTGTACGATTACAGTGTCTGGCTAGATAATGATCTGGATGTTGTCTGTCCCCGCAGTGTATCAGAGGAAGGAAAGCTACCCTTGAGGAATTGCAGTGTGTTCACTCAGAGGCTCACACATTGCTATATGGTACCAACCCCCTGAACCGTCAGAAACTAGAGGGTGAGATTGCATCCGTATGCCTGCATAAGAGCAGTCGTTCATTTCTATGTTGTGACAAACATATGTCTGCATTTTGGGCAACCAAGCTGCGAGATAGAAGCGATTGTAGTGCAATTATGTTACGCGTGTCACTATGGTTTACAGAGCTGTATCCATCCTGTGAATAATTACAGCAGCTTCCACTATGTGTGGCCTTGATAGCTGAAACGTCAATGAAAACCTTATGGAAATGTTACTGCTAATAAAATGCGTGGAAACGCGTGCACATACTTCTAGCTGTTCTCGCTCTAACACTTTCCCTCTTCTAATTTAGGTTCTTTGACCTCCATGTTCGTGCGTCTCCCGTGTGGTGGTGTTGGGGTGAGTGTTTCTTCTCGTGCTTCTCTCTTCCAATCTTTCTTTCTGTTATAATCTCCATAGCATGTCAGGGGACAGGGCTGGTTACAAGTGGTTGAGCTGCTCCCACAAGACATGCATGGTCTTTGGTTCGAGTGACTTTGCATACTGAGGTGGGCTTGAAAATGCAATTTAGATGAGTTTTCCACTCATCAACTTTATTTTGTCAAGGCATCAATCGTTTGTTTTTTTTACAGGTTGACAGTGATACTATCTGGAATGAAGTCCACTCCTCTGGGGCAGCGCGGCTAGCTGTTGGATGTGTTGTAGAACTTTCGTCCAAGGTGGTGTCTGGGGAACTGAAGGTACTTAAACACGCACCCAATTGAAGTGTTATCAATGCATATACTAATAGTAACTGCTTTAGATTTAGGGGGAGTTAAACTGTTTTTCATTATTGAAATTTATAGATGTCCTTAGTCCTTTGTTTTAGTAAAGAAATGTTAATTAAATGTACACTGCAATGATGAAAGCATGTTAAAGTACTATGTAGGTTTTTTTTAATGTGCTATATGTTAACCTGGCAGGAAAAATTCAAGTCTCTTGCTTTCTGGAGCATCTGCAGTTCGCTGCCACAATGTTCTCCTGCTTTTGGGCCACTTTTTGCAGCCTGTCAATGGGAGCTCCTTCCGCACATGCGCCTCGGGTCTTGTTAGACCACCTTGATCCTTTGCACGAGCCAGTACTAAAGCTGGGTCTATGCATTAAAGTCCATGTGATTGGACTATGTCCCTATGTCATTACTGCTTTATAAATCAAGCTTTAGTTCCTAAAGTCCTAACCTAGTGGTCATTAACGCTAGTGGTTTTAGAGTTTAGTTTAGAGCAATCCAGTGACCACTGTAGACAATATATTGAACAACCCACTGTGCAGAACTGGAGAGGTGATGATACTTTTGATGCAGAAAATCTTTTAGATAACATTTAACCTTCAGTCGGTCACGCTTCTGCCTCCCTTTATGTGTTAATGTAGAACGGTTTTGCTGTAGTCCGTCCTCCTGGTCATCATGCAGAGGAGAGTACACCTATGTAAGTACGCTGACTCTAGCTGGGATCTTGACATATGGAGGTTTTTTGTTTTGTATTTTTTTTAACTTGTGTTTTGTGATTCTTAATGCTTCCTCAAGGGGATTCTGTTACTTCAACTCAGTTGCAATAGCAGCCAAGATCCTTCAGCAGCGATTCCGGGTGGAGAAAACTCTGATTTTGGACTGGGTGAGTACGGGAAGAGCTTGGTGAATTTCTAACATAAGTAGACTTATTCTGGCCACTAAGCAACACTCTCTGCAGGAACTTTTGGGATGAATTCCATGAGCCGCTCCCCTTCTGTTTCAGGATGTGCACCACGGAAACGGTACCCAGCAGGCCTTTTATTCTGATCCCAGTGTCCTCTACATATCAATCCACCGCTACGACGATGGCAATTTCTTTCCAGGCAGTGGGGCGCCAGATGAGGTGAGTTCTCTTGGAGTATTGCTTTAATAGGCCAAATAGATTTAGTAGACAGTTTAGTAGTAAAACATAGGGGAATAAAAATGTATACTTCATTCGAAGTATGTTGTAGATAACAGATCTAGTTTCATTTCTGTGTATTAAAATGATCGTAATGACACATGCTCAGTTGTATACATACCAATGTTACACGAACATTTAAAGATAAGATAATAAAGGAAAAAGTTGATCTATATTGTTTGCACACACAGGGCCCTATTTACCCTATGTATTTGTTTCTTAGTCTGTAAAGTCTAGTTTTATATCCTTTGCGTGCCCTGTATAAACGGTTGGCATTGGATAACTAAAAGACGATAATAATAATAAAGGATTATGGAGACATGTAGTTTGATTATTTTCAAAGTTACAATGTGTACTTCAGTGGTCATTCTGTCGTTGTAGGTTGGCACCGGAGCTGGCGTGGGTTTTAATGTGAACGTTGCCTTTACTGGTGGCCTAGACCCTCCAATGGGAGATGCTGAATACTTGGCAGCTTTCAGGTAACATTATGAAAATAGTGTGGAAGCTGCCCTTTGGCTTTGGATTGGATGCTGAATGCTACTTGGAGTTCTTCATTGACCTGTGACAAGGTCTGCTGCTCACCGTTCTTATGTCTTTTATAACAGGACAGTGGTGATGCCCATAGCCCATGAGTTCTGCCCAGAGGTAGTTTTGGTGTCTGCTGGATTTGATGCAGTCGAAGGACATCCAGCTCCACTTGGAGGTTACAGAGTATCTGCCAAGTGTAAGTCTGTAGAGTCCAATCTAGTATTATTTTGTTATCCTTAAAAAGTGTTGTCTTAAAAGTGAAGTTGAAGTGTATTTTGTAAACCGACCACCTTCGAAGGAGAGCATCCTTGTGTGTGCGAGTGTGAGTGACTCGGTCAAAACACAACGGATCTTTATTGTGTCAAAAAGGCAAACTACTTCTGAATCCACAAAAACAAGTTCAGTGTACAAATTGATTAAATTACATAATAGGTACAGTATACAGAAATGTCATTAGGTTACTATAACATCAGCATCATACATAGCAAAGTAAACTTTCTCCTCGTGTATACACAGTGGAGGCTGAAAAGTTTCCTTACTACACACATGAAAAAGAACCAAACTCAACTTTTTCGGGAGTGGAAATAACGGAGTGGTGGGTTGGGATGTTGTCTTGGATTATGTTTTTGTTTTTTATTTTTTTGCATCCTTTAGGGATATAAATTCATTTTGTAGCGTTAACAACATAAAACCTGTCTTGTATTCAAGAAACGTTTTAAATTGTATAATTTTCTCCAGACAATTATACATGTACTGTTTGAATTTGCATTAATATGGTTTTATGTTTGTTAGGAATTAAGCTACAGTACATACATACTTTAATCAGGCTTGTTTGATCTATTTAACAGTGCTCATTAATCATCTTTCAACTTAAATGGGGAAAATGTTTCAAAAACACTCATGTTATTAAATAACATAAGCCTTGAACTTTGGCTTGGGTTAGTCAGCCCTCTTTGTTAATTATTAAAGGTAAAGAAGCCTGGCAATTGCATCTAGGTCGAGGGGGGCACATATGGATTTACACAGAAGCTCTAAGTCATTTTGAAAATATTGTTTTATTTGAAACACATTTGACTGTTAGCATTATTGTTTAAGGGTCAATTTATTATCATTCCCTCTCTATATCCCTTCGGTCATATCACATTTCAGTTACTAACGTGACTTAATGTGTAGATGATAAACATTTATTGCAGAGTGGCAGAGCTTAATTAAAATCATGTAAACATCCATGCATATTTGAAATTTTTATTTACAGGTATTGAAATGCCAGGCCATAACTATGTTTTTTATTAAATGTATGTGTCCTCTTTTGGTTTAAACTTTGATGGAAGAGACACTAGAGGGAATATTGCATCCAATTTGCCACTTTGCTAACTTGTTCTCACATACTCTAGGCTGTTTTAGTGACTCCAACTTGTGCTTGCTGATCTTTTCTCTACTCACTTTGTTTTTCATTAGGTTTTGGGTATCTAACAAAGCAACTCATGAGTTTGGCAGGAGGCCGTGTCATTTTGGCCCTGGAGGGTGGTCATGACCTTACAGCCATATGCGATGCTTCTGAAGCCTGTGTGTCTGCTTTGCTGGGGAATGAGGTAAAACATGTTTTGACATGATTGTTTTGCACTTCGGAGGCAAGATCAGCTTTGGAGAGAGGGTGTATCAATTATCAGGAGCTTCGATTGCTGAACAGCTTACTTGTGTTTCCTTCTAACAGTTGGAGCCGCTTCCTGAGTCGGTGCTGCAGCAAAGACCCAACAGCAATGCTGTAAGCTCCCTGGAGAAGGTCATCCAGATCCACAGTATGTAGAACAAAACTGATTAATGGAATGTCTGCTTATAAATAATATTGTTTAGATTCTAATCTTGTGTCGGTACAAACTAGAAAAAAGACACCACTTGGCGGTCCTAAAACTCATTGTTTAATTATCAACACAATCCACTAAAACAAAATGGCGATTATATAGAACACTAAAACATACAATGTCATGACCATGGAGCATAAGGCCATTGTGAGAAAAAAGCAAAAAAAAATGTAAAAACATTATTTCTAAACTCAGGACAAATAGTAGAATCTATGTAGCAGGTTTTTTTCATTAGTTTTTGTCGATGCGTAAAAGTTTTTGTTTAAAAATTTAAAAAAATCATTTTTTAACGAAAATCACAATATTTTATCATATTTTTTATAGTAAATTAGATGATATGATAAAAATAATGGTATCTAAAGAAAGCCGTGTTTGTCCTGAAAAAAACCCAATATATAATAGGTGTGGGAGCACGAAATGAGAAAGAAGAAAATCACAGCTAAACAGCAACACTGAAAAATGTTAAGAGCCATTGTCTAAAAACCCCTATTGTCCTTAAGGGGATAAAATAACTGAGTAAGGAATCAAAAAGTGACACGTGTCTTGAACAGACCATATAGGCGTTGTATTTAATTTTGCTCGGGAATCACTTTTGTAAATGTTTTACTCATCATACAATCGTCAAGATTCTGAGGTTTGATTCCGAGCTCTGTAACTGGAAGGCTCAGGCCCATGCATTTTCCAACATTGCAGTTTTCACGCAGTGTATGTTCCACTTTTTCACCACAACTTCTGTTTGTTCCTGTTGCTCTTCTGCATTCATATCCAAAAACATCTAGTAGCAGAGCCTTTGACTGCATTTTTATTCTATAATAACTGCATTTTTATTTTATAATAACTGCATTTTTGAGAACATCCAATCACATGTTCCTATAGCCGACATGCTGTTTCTTTCCACAGGTGAGTACTGGTCCTGTTTCCACCTCATTTCCTCATCCGTTTCCTATTCACTTCTTGAGGCACAGAAGTCTGAGAGCGAAGAGGCAGAGACTGTGACTGCAATGGCATCCCTTTCTGTAGGAGTCGGTCAGGAGCGGAGGTGAGAACTAGCGGTAACTGTTGTTGGCATTTATTCTGTTTTCTAATTTTAATTGGTTTCTTGCTTGTCACTTTAATGAATTGGTTGTCAAAGGTGTTTCATTGTATACCCTTCCATAGACATATAGGGTGGCCAACAGTTTTCATCATTAATCCTTGTGGGGGAAATGCATTATTGCCCCTTTAATATTATGAGGGGGGTACTGCGAATTCTGCAATTTGGAGGAACAATTTTGATGAACGGTTACTGTAAGCATTGAATTGAGTCTTATAGAATGTAATCTAAAAGGTTGTGTGCACAAAGTACTGTGCAAAAGGTTGCCGTTGAGAAAAACTACTTTAGGGTAAGAATTATTTTAAAAATTGACTTCTTAATAGTGTACTGAGTGTAATAGCGAATGAGTGAACTGAAGAAAAATCTAAATCAAATCAGTATTTGGTGTGACCACCCTTTGGTGTATGATTAAACAGTTATACCAGACAAGTGCTAATGATCATCAATTTAATATGCAAGTTGAAACACTATCATTAACTGAAACAGAAATAGCTGTGTAGGAGGAATAAAACTTGATGAGGAACAACCAAACTCACTAAGAAGGTAAGGTTGCTAAGATAGGTTAATGTCAAAAGTCATACACCATAGCAAGTCTGAGCACAGCAACAAAACACAAGGTAGTTATACTGCATTTCAAGGCAGACCGGGTTTTCCAGATGTTCTGCCCAAGCCTGTTTGAAAAAGTGCAAAAAGTGGTCTGCCAAGGAAACTTAGGGCACTGAAAGACAACTCAGTATTGGCAGGATACAGCGAGATCCTAGTAGACCCATATACTGTCTGGAGAAGTCTGGTCAGAAGCTGTCTTCATGGAAGACTGAGCAACTCAACTATTAGCGCAAACTGGGGTGTAGAAAAATGTCATCAGGTGCTCTGGACCGATGAGTTAAAATTTGAAATATTTGTCTGTAGCAGAAGGCAGTTTGTTAGCCAAAGGGCTTGGGAGTGGTACAAGAACGAATGTTTTCAGGCAACAGTGAAGCTTGGTGGAAGTTCCTTGCAAGTCTAGGGCTGCATTTCTGCATATTGAGTTGGTGATTTGGTCAATGTTGATGGTCTCCTCAATGGTGATACTTATCCAATGCAATGGAAGTGATGGAATGCACCTGGCAAAGCCCTGATTTCAACATCAACACATCTGTCTGGGATTACATGAAGAGAGAAAAGCAACTGGGGCTTCCTAAATAGACGTACTAACTATGGTTAGTTCTCCCAAGATGTTTGGAACAACCTACTTGCCGTGTTTCTTTAAAAACTGTTTGCAAATTGTATTAAAAAAAAGAGAATGCTATTTTGAAGCAAAGGGTGGTCACCGCAAATATTGACTAAATTTATATATGTGTGTGTGTACAGTGTCCTTTACTAATATTGTCCTTCACCCATGGTAAATGTGAGCAAAGAAGGCTGTGAAATGTCTTTGTTTAACCTTTTGATCATCAAAAATACACAAAAATACTCTGTTCTCATGGATATCAAACAATTGCAAAACAAATTGTTTAATATATGCTTGGCACAATTATTGGCACCCTTATAGTCAATATGTTATGCTTACCTCCCTTTGTGAAGATGACAGAGTCTTCTCCTATAATGTCTGATTAGGTTGGAGAATACATGACAAGGGATCTGAGACCATTCCTCCATATAGAATCTCTCCAGATCCTTCTAATTTCAAGGTTGATGCTGGTGGACTCACCTTTTCAGTTTAACACACAGGTTCAAGTCAGGGGACAATGATGGCCATGATAGGACCTTGGTTTTGTGTTGAATTTGATGTGTGTGTTGCATCACTGTCCTGCTGGAAGATAAAACTATGGCCCATTTTAAGCTTTCTGGCAGAGGCTGTCAGTGTTGATATTTGAAAGAATCTATAATGCCATGTATCCTAACAAAATGTCCAGGTTCTCTGGAAGAAAAACAGCACAAAAATATTAACCCCTTCATGACAATTAGCATGCCTGGCACGTCGTGACTTTAAACAGGTGTTTCTTCACCCAAATATTGTTGCTGTAATGCCTCAGTGTCGACGAGTGTCTTGTTTAATCATCTTGAGTCCTTCATCGAGACCTTGCTTTGTGCACTGGGGCACAGTCATTCAGAAAATGGAAAGGGCCTTCTAATGGAAGCATAGGATTGTGCAAAATGTCGCCTTCAGCATACCAAGACATTTGGACAATGCCATGCTCCCAACTTTGTAGGAATAGTTTGGGGAAGGCCCTTTTCTATTACAGCCTGACTGCGCCAAAGTGCAACTTATGCAGGTAAGGTCCATGAAGACATTGGGTTGGATGGGTTTGGTGTGGAAGAACTTGACTGGCCTCAACCCTATTGAACACCTCTGGGATGAACTGGAACGGATACTACAAGCCAGGCCTTCTCATCCAACATCAGTGACTGACCTCACAAATGCTGTACTGGATGAAAGAGCAAAAGTTGTGGAAAGCCTTCCCAGAAGAGTAGAAGCTGTTATAGCTGCAAAGGGGGACCAACTACATATTAATATCTATGTATTTAGAATGCGATTTCATAAGTTCCCTTTAGTGTAATGGTCGGGTGTCCCAATACTTTTGTCCATAACTGTATATACATATATTATCAGCCCTTTGCCCAAATCTTTTTTCCAGGTTCTATAAAGTGTGGTGTGGGACATGTTGGCCAATCTAGAACCATTTGTTATATTATACATGTATGGTTGGTTGAAACCTTAGTTTTGTAATAACTCTCTTTTGTTTTTTTAGGACTGAAGATGAGCCAATGGATGAAGAACCCCCTCTGTAGCAAAAGGGCTGGTGGCTATCAGATGTGTAATTCTTTATCATTGCTGGGGAAGCTCCCTCAGATTTCTCCGCCTGTGCTCTGTCCCCATGAAGACGAGCAGCGATATGGATGTAAAGAATCCTGTGTATATCACATCCACAGAACCACAAACCAAGGTGCACTGTGCGCCGCACGGCTGTAACATGCCACCCTTCTCAAGGGGGCTCTGCTCCTTCAGGAGCATCTGGCAGCTCTTGCCAAAAATTTTATTTGCTTTCACGTTTTTAACAAATATCATTCAAAGAAAAACAAAGTAAAAAATGATGACCTCTGGGGTCTCACAACAACTTGGTGCTTTAACATTCTGCAGATTCACAAAGACTGTGTGCGCACTGGGTTACCACACTGTACGGACACTGTTTAAACCACTCAGTTTAGTCCACGTCTTGGACATTTCTCCTCGGTGGATGCAGTTATCAAGTAGAACCTGTTGGGTGAAAACAGTGAAGGTCCTAATCTGGAGAGGAGGAGTATAAAGGATTGTGCCTTGTCCATGGTTGGAACAAGTTTTTTTCCATTTTAATGGTTTGTTCCTTTTATTTTTGGGAAGGTTGGGAGGACTTGCCTTAAATTCTAAACACCACAGCCAAGAGGAGTTGTGGGAAGCCACAACGCACAAATCTTGTCCTCTTATAGACAGAGTTCTTCGTGGCATTTTTGTAACAAACGGCAATCTCCTTTAATGTTTTCCTTTATTTCTCTAAACTAGTTTGCAAGTCGTATCCTTATGATGATCTTCACCACTCATCTTCTGTATGTATTAAGAATATATGTTCCTTCTACCAGTGATTTCTGGATACCTTTCTACATGGGTGGAGATAAGGTTGCAACCTCTCACTGCGCAGGGAGCGTATACTGGTCTGCGCAATTCATTTTGAGGGGGCTTATTTTGTTTTTTATTTTTTTTGTAGGTTTTTAATGAGCTAGCTCATCACAGGCAAATAGAACATTTCCAGTTCCCATTTCATTTTTTTTAATGATTTTTCATTCAAAGCTTTATATGTATATTTTTTGTAAGAAAAGTGTTCTTGTGGTAACTTTCAGATTTTCCAGTTTTTTTGTATTGAAACTTTTTTTTTGTATTGGGTTTCCCTTCAGGGGATGTTTTCCTTTTTTTTTAGGTTCATATTTTTCCTTCTCTGATCTTCCCTTACATATTCCCTGTATGTATCCAAGATACTGGGACAACGGCAGTGGACATTTCCTGTATGCATCTGACCTGTTGAAAGGGGGACAGTGGACTTTGATTAGTTTGCTCATCTGGATTTCATTTTCAAGCCGGGTCCCTTTAACTCACCTCATGTGACACAAGATCAGAGAGGCATTGATAAAAAGTTTGATTTTTTTATGAGACCAACCATGTACTGTATGTGAGCCTTGCTCCTGGTATTGCATGGAGGGAGCATGGTGCGCTCGGTATTGGATATAACCTCAATATAGCACTTATTATCCATGCTGAGGTCTGAGTTGTGGCTGATTGACAGCAGCATGTAACTCACACCCACTGCTTAACAGCAGATTCCTGAGACTAACCTGCTCACTGTTACTGGGAATAGTCTGTTTAACCTGTTCCCTTCCAGTCTGTTCCCCACACCCGGTGGAATTAACTCTGGTGAGAATATCTTAGGAGTTGCTCTGCAGCCTGCACCTTGACATTGGCTGTTTCTTGTCCTGGCAGCACATTGGTATGCCGAGGAATTATAACCACGTTAGGGTTGGGAGAGGGGTCATTAACAGTCCCTCTGTGTTTTGGGACCTTCACATTGTGCCCTTACTCTGTGTATTTATTATATATTTTCTGACCATTTTTGCATCTACACTACAGCCTAAGACTACGCACCACACTGGGCCATACAGCGGTTTTCTTTCCCAGGTCAATTTATCATACGCTCTTGGTCCTGGACTTTGGTTGGCTGAGGTCTGATCTCTCGGTACTAATTCAGTTTGGGGTCTGTGGCTCGGTCCTCCGTAACTGCATGTTTTTGATATTCTTGTGATGCATAGTCTGTATCTGCTCTGTTAGGTGTGTACAGAAACATTAATGTACGACACTTTCAGTCCGCGACATAATTGACATGCCTGTTGCACCCCCAAAAAACAATAAAATGCCATTCATTCACATCATGTTTGTTTATACTGTGATATATAATTACACGGGCATTCATCTTTTTGGTCTACTTTTGGTTTCAAAACAATTTAGCAACATTGCCAAATTGGTTTAAAAATTTGCCTGTACATGTATTCTAAATGTACCTTTCAGAGCATGATCAGTTAGAAAACACAATTCTGTGGGTTTTGTGTGATGCCCATCATATGCAGGATGCGTAGTTTTCTAGTGCACGGCTTGTGAGTTGATGGACGGGCTACATATCTGTGGTGTATGCGTTTTGATTTGTTTTTTTCCTCCAGTTGACCTCCATTCAGGTGGGATGTCTCCTGTCACCAAACACTACCCTTCCCTCACTACAAACCCTATTCCGTGTGTTCTTTAATTCCTGCACGCTTCACCTTTCTACTCATTCCATGTTTTAGACATGATTTTGTGTGCAAGGAAGAGGCAACACTCCTATTTCCGGGCATTGAATTCCCTATAAATAAGAGTATATATATATATATAGTATATATATATAAAGATAACTATATATAGAAATATATATATGAATTTATTTTTCTAGTTTTTACTATATACATTGGAGGCTGCATGATTCAAGCACAGATCGATCCTGTATCGTGTACCTGGTTAGGATTCTGTGCCAGGCCAGGGGACTCAGTTCACTTTTTGTTGGCCAGACTGAGTATTATTCTGTGCTGGGGGTGCATTCTCTCTGTGTGTATGTTAAAAAATATATATATATATTTCATTAAGTTTTTTAATTGATTTTTTGCAGAAAAATGTGCCTGCCAAGTATGAAGAAGGGGTTTATCCAGGTGCACAAAAGAAAATAATGAATATGTCTGAATGTGTTGAGATTTATATTTTTGATTCCTAATTTGTCAAACACTATATTTTAGGGCTGCAGCCCTGCGGCAAACACTGTGTACTTTATGTATGAATGCCTGTTAGACGTGTTTTACACCCCTTTGTTCATCTCGCCCTCTCTGCTATTTCACTGGCCTAACACAGACTGTACTGATCTCCCACGTTAAAGGGTCAGACATCATGCATTAACTCTCAGATATTCGATATAGGTCATTCAGGCAGAATAACGTGTATAGTTTTTGATGTTTATTTTGAAACCCTGCTAAGTGGGGCAAATATGTTTTGGGAGTAGTGTTTCTGACACCAAAGGGAGCCAGGTGCTGAGGTTACCCATGTGTGTTGTGTACCTGTAGTATGAACAGGGAGAGACACCTCCAATAGCTGTCACCGCAGGTGTGCATGAATGAAATGGTACAGTGTTTGTTTTTCTTCTTGTTATAATGCATTTAATCATTCCCGTCATTCTAGTTGTGTATAAACTCGCAGGCGTTGTGACCGGACTGGATCTCTTTAAGACACTGTACACATTGCCTGCTTGTATCATCTCCCGATGCTCATTGGTAGTGGGGTGCTGTCTGTGTCTATCTCTGATTGTATGTTTACTTAAGAGAGAATTCTCTCATCGCAGGCAGGGAGCGTCTTCGCCTGTTTCCATAAGTGTGGACATTTTCACCCACGCTGCCAGTGCACTGTGTTTAAATAAAAAGACATAAAAAATATGAACTTAACAGCAAAAAAGGCCCTCCAGCAACAGTAATTTTGTGTGTTTGGCTCTAAAATACAGGGTCAACTTTTTCATACCGATTAGAAAAAGGGATTACACATATCTGTCTGGGGTTTGGCTTTCCATATTCGGAAGATGAGACGTGTATGTACATGTATATATACATTATAAATATATATATATATTAATTAAGAATTTAAACGTAAAGAATTTGATGCAATTTTCGCCTGATCTCACTGAAGATTTTGAGGTGATTATTTTTATAACAACGAATCCTGAAACCCTTTGCTTGCACCTGCTGGTTTGTTGGGGACTTTTTTTTGTAGTTTTTTTTTTTCTTTGACCCCATTGTTACAC
This sequence comes from Spea multiplicata, assembly GCA_009364415.1. Classification (NCBI taxonomy): domain Eukaryota; kingdom Metazoa; phylum Chordata; class Amphibia; order Anura; family Pelobatidae; genus Spea; species Spea multiplicata. Next base: position 44,005 of record VKOC01004112.1, read on the forward strand.
AAAATGTGGCATGGATTCCTTTTCTGTTTCTTACTGGCCAGGAGATGGATGCATTTTTTTGTTTTATTTTCATATTTGCAAGTTTTTTTAATTCTGTGTTTTTTCCACTTGCACTGTTTGTTCACGCTTTTTTTTCTGTGACAAGAACGACTGATTTGAATTTCTTAGCAGTGCAGGTAATTTTGTACGCACATGATGGCAGTGTGTTTACTCTTGTGATGTAAATAAACTGAAACGTTACCTACCTGTGCCTTGTTTCTGTAAATGATTGCTCTCTGAGGTAGAACTTTTTTACTGTTTCGGGTTCAGTATGTTTAGCATTTTTAAGGACATGGGTATAATCCAGAGCATGCCTTAAAATGTTTTGGGTTCAATAAATTACGTCTCAAACTGTTCTGGTGAAGACATTCATTATTTCTAATGTTTTAAATCTGCAATTATATTATTCTAAAAGTTTCTTTGCATGTAACCTACAGTTATTTTTTTTACGTTTTCACATTTTTCCGAGCAACTCACTGGCATCGGTGTCCCTCCACAATGGAAAGAATGTGAGGACAAAATGCAAAGTATGTACAGATACTTTATGTGACTGTAAATTACAGACCTATTCACATAAATATTAAAAGGACACTCCAGTCATGATTAATAATTTGATAGCTGTGTCCTCTTTAAAAATGTAAATTATGATAAATATAGACACACATGCAGTACTGTGCAAATGTTTTAGGCAAAATGAACAGAAGTAAATTCTAAATTAAATCAATATTTAATTCAGATAGGTTGCACCAAACATCTTGGAGAACTAACAGTTCTGTGGATTTAGGCACCGCAGTTGCGCCTTTCTTCATGGAATCCCAGACAGACTTGATGTTGAGATCAGGGCTTGTTGGGGGTCATACCATCATTTCCAGGACTCCTTGTTCTTCCGTACGCTGAAGATCGTTCTTAATGATTTTTAATGTATGTCATTGTCATGCCGCAGAGTTTAAGTTCAATCAGATGCTTTCCTCATGGTATTGCCTGATGGCTCAGTATATGCCTGCACTTTTCAGAGACCATTAATTCAGACCAAATCCCCCAACTCCATTTTCAGAAACGCAGCCGCGAACTTGCTAGGAACGTACACCATGCTTCTCCTGCAAACATTCATTCGTATACTGCTCTCCAGCCCTTCAGCGAACAAACTGCTGCAGCCAAATATTTCACATTTTGAGTCATCAGTGAGGAGGGGCTTCCATTTTATGCATCCCAGTTCCTGTTTTTCCTAAATGGTGGAGTTGGCTGGCCTTGCTTCCACATCAGATGTGTGGTTCTGGGGCGCAAGTCTTCCTTGAAGACTTTTAACTAATTGAGGGAGAATCAGTGCCCTTCAGATTTTTCTGGTTTCCCATGCCACGTGTTTGTGCCACTATTAAAATGCGGCTTATGAGTGTTGCTTAAGGGCTGCTGTGTTCTGAAGAGGGAATAGTGTTGTAGGGGAAATGTGGCCATTTAGACAATACATGCCAACAGAGTGATTTACTAATTTAGGACCCATACAGTCTGAAATACTAGTTATTGTTACTTGCCAGCGATAAGAACCTTGGTCATGACTACCAGTCTTTGATGACTGCAGTTATAAGTAGGTTCACTGTCACGATCATGTCTAGCTTCTTGAAATGTGGCAGGGATTAATCAGCCTGTTTGCCAGTCTCCTGGCTCTAGATAAGGTATATCTTTACAAATAACTTCTTTGTAACATCTTTAGGTAAAAGAAAATGCTACCTGAATGCAGAATAATTAGTTTGCAGGTTCCTTTTTATGTGAATTATATATAGTGCATATACTATCCATGTGGAAAACACTTTAGATGTTTTTGTTAGAATTTTTTATGTAAGTCCTGTATAATTCCCACAATTCTGGCCCCTGGGAAAGGCAGAGTAAGGCTATCCCATGCCTGTCATTGGTGAGAATCTGGCACCTGGTTCAGTGTCCTTATTTTTGTGTTGTTGCTTCAGTCCCACTTAATCCAAGACAGGCGGGCGGTGAGATCTAAAAGGAGAATAAGCAGGGTGTGAGACAGCTTTGCATAAAGGGCTAGAAAGAAGTCTTTCTACATTCTACTGAAAGCCTAAAAACTCTTAGGTTCATTTAAACTCTTGATACTCAAGAGGCACTCGTGTAAAATTATCTGAGCCTGAGAAAAGTATAAGCAGAGCGGGTAGGACATAAAACATCATACAAGAAGCGTGAAAACTAAACAAACACTTGGTTCACATACAGTGTTCTCTGGGGAAAAAATGATGATAAATGTAACGTTAGGAGAAACAACATTTATTATTAGATAATTAGGCAACACTTAATGTAACGCCGGTAGGAGAGCGGGTAAGAAGGGGGGAAGAAGGAGCCCATTCCTCTGAGATGTGAGCGATTTATATACAGTACAACTTTTGTGCAAAATGGCACAATACCTCACCTCGCATATGTATGAGGATTAAGCGGAACACCTATTTTTGTTTTCCTTTCATAGTATGGACCTAAATGGGATCATAAAACTCTCCTTTCACTCCTGGGCTCCTAAGACCCATGTGTATTTTATTTGCTTAGTATCCCTTCCAAAATCTGTTATTGAATTAGCTATAGGGGGGTGCAGTGCCTAAAACCATACAAAAATATGTGTGATGAGATGAGTGACAAGAACCTTTATGTATATATTTTTTTCCATATATATATATATATTTTTTCATTCCCCCTATGCATTTCCATTCCCCCAGCTCCTTGGCATGCAAATATATGGAAAAAAGGGAGAAAGCCAATAAACAAACTGAACATTTCATTTTTAAGCCTCTTTACTACTTCTTTACTACTACATGTGGAAAATATTTAAAGTCACTTAAAGATACATTCCAGTCAGTCATCACATGAGCTTTAATCCGCTTTAAATTATTATACTTCCCCTTGCAAATGTGTAAAAATGTTCAGCAAAATGCCCCCTATGCATTTCCATTCCCCCAGCTCCTTGGCATGCAAAGATGTGTCCAGCCAAACAGGTCCTCTGCTTGCCACTGCGTACGTGTGTTATACTCGCCGCAAGCCAGCTCCACTAATGGGCTTGTGCACGAGAGTTGTAGGATGGTGAGACCCCCCCAATGTGCATGCGCAGAAAGCTCCCCCACTCATTGGAAGTGAGAATGTAGATTTTAGAACACTGCATATTTTGGTGTTAAAAATTGATTTGATATTGTATACTTTTAATAGTCAATTAAAAACCCATTGTTCTTATTATAAGCTGTCTTATGTTTTCATGTGTTAGCGCTTACGCCAGTCAGTCACACAGAACACTTAAATATTGCATTTTTGGTGGATCTAGTTTGCAATGATTAGAAGTGAAGCGTTAATTCTATTACCATGGTTTACTATATGCTGGCAATGACTACGTTTATTACCAGGCGTGTGCCCACTTGTTGATCGTGTTCTTTTTTGTGCAATATTTGCTCATTGGATGCTTGTTACATAATTTAACTGAAAATAAGATAGTTTTGTATTTAAACAGTTAAAAAAATATTTAGATAAAAAAGGTCTGTATCCTTTCTGTCTACATCTAATGCTACCAATTGAGTTCAGGTCAATCCAATGTATTGAGGATCTCTGACCCCAATGATTTTATGTGTTAAAAATAAATGCTGCGGTAGCCAAATAGTTTTAATACAAGCTATCTGGTGACTTTTATTCCAGCGTGGTTTTCAGTTCATAAACTAATATGAAAAAATAATAGCTGGGATTAAGCAGGAAAATAGAATATCAAGTCAACTGTGTGTCTACATCAAGCATTTGCCTTGAGAATGGAGAAAAAACCCTCAAATATTTCCTGTGGCTTTAGATATCTTCACAAAACTGCGATTTATATCATATTCTACTTGCTAAGCATCTAATAATAAGATGTTAGAACCTATAAAACATGTAAAAATGTGAAAATATAGTTTGCGCTCCCTGCTTTGTTGATTAAGCCCCCGCTTGCCTCCCCAAATGAGGTGTAAAATACTTTTGCAACACCTTTAAAGCGAAATCCTTTTTTTAGGCAATCTGCGCACTTCCTCTATAGCCTTTTCCAAACTCTTCATGCACGCACTTGCACGTGTTAATAAATTCACTGCGACAGTTAGCTATTCTGTACTTGGCAGTGACGCACACTATGTAATAAGTGAAGAGATATAGGTGGCTATAAGACAGCACCGTGCGGCGCTGATCTATGGTTATTTGACAGTAACGTTGCAAAACCATGCTAAAACTGAAGCTCAAGATATGAAGAAATCCATGTCTTCATTATGTACTTTTTTGTGAATTACATTGTATAAAGTCCACAATACAGAACTCACCTGACACCGGTATCAAGAGATGTGACAAAAACTACTTAAAATAACATAACTTACCACTCGTGTTCCAGACAGTACTGTAAGTGCTTTGGAAACCATTTCTTAAAAAATCATCCACATATGATTTGGGATCAACACCTGAGGTGAGGATGTCACTTAACAATGCAATGTAAGCAATTGCTAGACGTAGGGTGTCTATTTTAGACAGGCGCTTTTCATAGGGAAAGGTTGGGACTCTGCATCTTAGCTCCTCAAAGGCAGAATTGATGCTTAACATTCGCCGCCTCTCCCTGATGTTTGCTGCCTGTCTATGCACCTTTCCTGGCACATTTGGACAGCTATGACCCGGTTGGGTACTGTCTACTTCAACACCAAGGTTGGTCATGGCAAAGGGGATATTAGGGCTGAGCGGAGGTAAAGGAGGCCATGCAGACAATGATTCTGAAGAGGGGATAATGTCCAATGGGTAATGGTCCATCGCAGGCTGGGGCTGAAATGTGGTGTCCAGTTGACCCCAAAGGTGGCATTCAGCGAAAGCATTGGCATCCCACACTATTTCATCCATTATACCTGAAGTAATCTGTTTGTGCAGGTTGCGTAATCCAGAACTGACAAAACCAGTCTGAGAGAATCTCCCGAATGATGGTTTTAAATACCCTTCGTGCTCTGACTGTGGCATTTGGGGTCTTTGTCATTCTATCTGAGTTAATTAAAAGATGAAACTTCTTTTAACTGGCACTTCAATCCTAATTCATTGCTTTTCTATGGCTGCTTTGAAAGAATGATCTGGGTGCTCAGAATGTAAGTGATAACCTGGAGTGTTTTTGGGTAGCGAGGAGGGGGTGTTTGTTTAATTGCTCCCAGCATGTAGACTCTGTCAGAAACATATGATGTTCCGTGTCTCAGTAATTAGGGTCGCAACCTCTGCTTGCATAAAATGCATTTTATAGTGGGTACTTACCTCTTTAGTGGTTGCTTGAGTAATTCTCAGATGAGTTCTGATGGATCTGAGTATTTAGGAAAAAAATACTAAAAGAGAGGGCATGTAAAGGGATTTTGGCGGCACAGGGAAGCATGGCACTAATTTTAAACTGGTTAAAGTAATTCAGACTTTATATATTGAAACAAAACATGTATGTGTGCCTGGATTTCCCCAAATACCTTTCCAGGCTTCCTTTGGTTTGTTCCAGCTTGTCCTCCAGGTGCCAACCACGCTGTTAAAAGACAGGGACCCCAACTTGTGCTGCAGCCTTCCGAAGATCCTCTTTGTATAACTGGCCTGCTGTAAAGCTTGACCCCATATTACCCTGCCTATAAATGAAGTGTTTAACTTCCAGTAACCCAATTAAGTAAAGAAGTGGCCCCATCACCTTCTTGCCTTTTCCCTTCAGTAACTAAAAACACACTGACACACATAGTTACACACACTGTCGCGCTCATATACATACTTACACATACTTTGCCGACCACTTCCACGTCTCACGCTTCTTTGTACTTCATCTTCTTGTTCTTCTCTCTTCATCCGGATCTCTGTGGACATAATCTCCCAGGGAAAACTTCCGCCGAAATGGAGGAGCAGGGTAGAGGACGTCACCAGGAGCTCCACCATTTTGCCCTCAGATAACCCTGTGTGAACTTCCACCAAAATGGTGACGTTCTTTCCCACGATTGGAGAATCAGGGAGAGGACGTCACCTGGAACTCCACCATTTTGTGCTATGATACGATGCTGGAGTTTCTGGTGACGTTCAGAGAGCATGAGGGAGAGAGTCAGAGAGAGAGAGAGTGAGTAAATGTGTTGGCGTTGGACAACAAATTTAATTCCTGAATTTTAAATAGTACCCGATTTTCATCTGAAAGATAATGTCAGGAAACGGAATTCGTTGTCCAAAAACATGCTGAGATCAGCAGCAAAGCAGTGCGCACCGTGGCAGAGCAGGGAGACAGAGGCCTCTAGCTCCCACCGTAGGACTCCTGGACGGTAAGTGAACTTCCAAGGGGGGAGAGGGGGTAGATACAGGGGGTAGTAAGAATATTGAAATAAAGGGTGAAAATGAGTGAGAGAATGAAAGTGGAGTATTATAAATAATAAATGTATTAATAATAATATAAGTAAAATGCACGATAAATGTAATGCACTAGAATCAAACCCAAAACATGCAAAAATTGTCTTCCACAAAACCGGTCTCTGGTGCCAAAAAGGTTGGGGACCGCTGCAGTAGAGGATAGAGGATTAATCCAGGTCTGTTTCTAATGTCAAACCACACTTTTTAGTCTTCAATAGCAGACCCTTTGTACACTACACCTGCCCTATTATACCCCGATATTATATATCTAAACCTGTTTCAATATCTTCTGCATGATTTTAAAATTGTAAGTCATATGAGGCTTGCTTCCTAGTAACAAACATTGTGCATGATTCCCCCAGACCTTGTTTGCTTTATATGCACAACAAACTGACAACACTTTATCTTTTTAGGAAAGGATTCAACTACTGTTGCATTATCTGTCGTAAAGCTAGATAGTCCCTGATTGTTATAAACCCCTTCCAGGATCTTTTAATAGTCATTCAAAAACCATTCACACTTCCGCATTAGCGCTACGAATGTTCCTAATAATTATTATAGTTAAATTTTTTTTTTTGCCGGACTGCATGTGTAAAGTGAAATGAAGGATTAATATTCCTGACTACAGATTAATCAAACTGGTAAAAGCCTCCGCTACCCAATGTCAGGAGCAGCTGACAGTCCTCAGCAAAGCAACAGAAGACAACTGTCACCGACAGACGCACTATTTTATTAATACAGACCGAGACATTTGTCATGTAGACATGAATTTCAGTAAAACAGCAATACATTGTTTCTTTAGTGCTTATTTTATTGAAATCCCCCCTCCCCCAAATTGTCTGTAAGATTAACGGCTTAATTTAACATACTTAATGCATTGTGAAGGGCCATCACATCACCCTTCACAGGAACGGGATAGATTTTTAATACAGAACTGTATTTCAGACGTCTTTATCTTTTATCATGTGTTTCCCACTTTGGTAATACGTGGGATCAAATACTCCGATCCTGTGAGATTTTGGCTTTTTGGCAAGCCAGCCTTAAACCTTCATAGTAAGTAGTGAAGTGAGGGAGCTCAAACTACAGATTTCCAACAAACCCCTCTTTTGTGAATAGATCTCTGCCTACAGCCACTGTAGTTAAAGCGGATCTCATCCAGGCTTTTCTTGCATGCAATAAACCCCCTAATGCTCATTCAATCATTCAAGATGCCACAAATACGTTGGCTAATCTGCCGGGTTATGCATAGCTACAGTATATCCTAAATGGAATACGATAAAAGTCTGATTTATAGTATATCATAAGTGCTTTTATGATCTTTATTTAGTGCATAGCGATTAAAGACGGTAACGGCAAAATACCTGACAAAATAGTATATAGAGTGAAAATCTTAGACTTAGTCAGCTGGGATAGCCTAAATTGTCTTAATCAGAAGATATTTAAACATATCTGCAGACAGAACAAAGCTTTAAACTGTGACTAGAGACGGTTCACATAACTGCATTAAATAAAAAGCAGCAACACTTTTTAGCTATAAGTAGCAATGTGGCATTAACATTTTGTAATAGAGCATGACAGAGGAGTCATCTTCATGTGGACTTTCTGAACGCTAAATCTATGAAGTGTGGGCATCGGTCGGCCTTTCCTAAATATAGCAATATATTGCTAGATCCTTTTCCCATTGAGCTCCTAGTTATATTGGAGCATAAAGTTACTTATGAATATCGGGCCCTTTAGCCTTAAACTGATGATATTCCATCTACTCCACTATATTCATTAATAGCCCAAGTGACTCTGTATGTTTCTTACCATGAGTTTAAAAACCCCACTTATAGAAAGCGAGAAATCCTCCCGCAGCAAAGGAAGCGTGCATCCCGCGACGTGCGCCACAAGAAAATTCCCACTCACGAGATGTTTTTGAGATTCTCACGCCGTGCAGAGAATAATCCCGACTCTTCGTACGCGAGAAAGCGAAGCACGCTGGGGGGAAGTGGTAGATGGCACGCCATAGATAGTCTATGTTTTCCGAGTGCCCTTCTCACAGTGATACGGCATAGACTGGATAGTGTCTGCGGACTACCTACAAAAGGAGAATATCATACTGTATCAGAAATGTATGCAATAACACAAGCAAAAAAAGCACAGCTATAATGGTATCGAGTGTAGTTGCAGCAAGAAATAAAATATCTTTCTGCGATGTTAAATACATTGGGGGGGGATCCACAGAAATATATGTTGGGCAAACAGTTGGGAAAATCCTTACTTCAGCGCTACATAATTTGATTAAATAATAATAATAATAAATAGCCTTCAGATGACGGGCTGCTAAAAACATTCATTGTTGCTAATCTCTACTGGATGCTATCACCACGAGTGGTATGGTATATGTTAACACTTGGTACCAAATGGTATATGATGGCACCAGACCCTTGGGGTCTATTTAATGAAGAAAACGAAATATATCAAAAATGTCCAACCAGTAACAAACTGGTGGTACCCCATATAAGTATTAAAACAACAAAAGACAATTGGAATCCGAACATCAATGATAAATATAAAAAAGTAACTTTTAATAAATGTAAACAACGCTAATAATGATACTAATATATATATATGTGTGTGTGTGTGTGTTTTTAAGCCGTTCATTGTTGGTATCCTCATATTGGTAGCATTATTACAGTTTTAGGGGATTTTATTATTAAAAGTTAAGGCTTGTATTTATCATAGATGTTATATTAAGTATTACCCATTCATCTTTAAGGGTGTAAGAAACCGTATCTCTATCCATTTCAATTAGAAATTGTAAGCACAATAAAGACTTATTTCAGCTTAAACATGTATGAAACAAAAACCAGACATACAAATAAGCAAATCTGTACATAATAATGTATACAGAGTTACAAAGCTCTGCTGAAGTTTGCATTTACATTTAATAATAATAATCTAGTAATAAGTAACGCCTTGGCCCCCAACAGTAGAGCTTAATTAAGAAAAACTTGTAAAAACTCTAATTGTTTTTTATGGAAAAAAGAAAAAGCCTGAATATAAGATGACCCTATAGGAAAAAAGTTTTAACCAGTAAATGTTAATTCATTGTAAACTAAATGTGAACATTTTTTTTCTAATAAAACGCTATGATTGAGAAAAATATTTTGTTTTTATTTGCTTTTTTCTTTCAAACGCTGCCCCCCCAGTTATGCACATCTGCCCGCCACGCTTGGCCACTTCTGCCCAGGAAAATACCTTTATACCCCCCAATATACATTGTGCGCCCATGATATGCCCTTTGACCCCCTATGTGCACTCTGTCCAGAATTGCCTTATACCCCTATATGCCACTCTGGCATTTAGGGGGTTAACATGCATATTATGGGGCAGAGTGGCATATAGAGAAGTATAAGGCATTTCAGGAGGCAGAGTGGCGTATAGAGGGTTAAAAGGCATTTCTGGAGGCAGAGTGCTAACCGCACCTCCTCCCGGCTTCAGCGGAAGTTGTGTACGCGAATCGGGACTCAGAAGCGCCGGTAAGTTGGGGGGGGCATAACACATTTGCATGCCGTTTTTTTGTTTCATCTGTCTTAATGTAGATAAATGCAAGGTATGCTATAAATCTTGTAAAACCACTGAAATATATTTAGAAACGTATTTATGCGCAGCACTTTATATTACTTTATTTTAATTCTTGGTTGTGTTTTGGGGGTACAAATCAGTGTCTGCTGCACATATATTTAGGAGGGGGGCTGGTGTCACTTTTCGAATCAAGCCTCAAGGGGAAACAGGAATTACGTTTGTAAATCTAGATAGAGCCTGAACTTACAATATATTTTATGCTCTTAGGGAAGCTCCCTTATATTCTCACATCTCAATAAATACATACGTTTTGCTTCTCTGTAGAGTTGCAGAGCCCTGGGGTTCACATTCATTCTGGTCGGCACCTCTGTCCCCGGGTCACCACGCATCAAATTTACATTTGCTCCAAAGTCAATTAGAAGCTGCACAAATTGTTGGTCACAGCCATGGCGCAAGACTGCCTCTAACAGACAAGACGGAGAGGACCTTGAGAAACTCTCCTCACATACTGCGCCCCAACTGTTATAATCGGGATTGGCACCGGCTAGGAGGAGGAGGCGGAAGCAGGATAAATTGTGATACGCCGCACTAATGTACAACGGACTGGAGGCCAGCGAGGTCAGAGGTCGAGGGGAGCAGCCAGAGCTGCGGAAGGAAAGTTGGTGGTCGACGTCAACATCAGCACCATGCCTGCAAAGTTAGAAAAAAAGACAGTGTTAGAAAGGCCACAAAGTCTAAACACAAGTGATAGGCACACCTTCTACACATAAACCTCAATATGCCTCACATCTTTACAATTATAAAACACTGCTTATCCTCCCTTTAGAACAAGCTTGCATTAACTGTCTTGCATACACACAAAAAGACGGTAGGATATCCTTATTCAAATCAAGGTAAATTGGCTTATTTCTAAAATACACAAATGCCAAAGCGAATACCTCTAACATCTGGTAACGTCAATTGTTTTTACCACACATGCTGAATGTGAGGCAATCAAGCCAAATTTCCCCAAGACACGTATGACACACGCTGAATAGGAGTAGTTACCGAATCAGTTCCTGTAGTATATCGGCATGGCCTACACGTGCAGCATGGTACACCGGGGAGCTTCGATTATGCGGACTGCCATTTGGATCAGCTCCGGCTTTCAGTAGGACCTGCACACAGTCCAGATGTCCGTTTTCTGTAGCCACATACAGAGGTGTTTGCCCTTTCACATCCACGAGCTCCAGCTGTGCCCCAAAGCGGATAAGAAGATCCACGCAGTCAGCATGGCCAGCTGTGGCTGCGATCCGCAAAGGGGAGCATGGAAGCCAACCACTGCACCACACTGCTCGCTTATCTATACATCTAAAAATAAAATGATATGCTGTACTATGAGGCAGGTAAACATGAAGCAATCAATAGAAAAGAAGGAATAACGAGAAAAAAAGATATCAAATGTAAGAAGGTATGTCTGGGGTTGCTGACTGAATCCAAAACAACAAACGTATACTGAGAGGAATAGAAAGTGAGGCTTAGATGCGAGTGGAAAGGAACAAATCAAAGGAAAAAATAAATTTCCAACGAAACCCTACATTTACTGTAACAATACGTTGGGATATCTAAAGTAATAAAAGAAGACTGCAGTCAACTCAGATCCCACTAAAAGTCGGGTATATTTATAAAGAGATGTACATGTTTTGGAAGAGCTGTAAAAGTAAAAATCACTGTGAAATTACGAGAAAATGAAATATAGAAGAGCAGAAGGAATATAAAGGTAAATGAAGACAGCGTTACTGTAATGAATGAGGAAGCAACAAACATGCGCAAAGGTTTCCAAAAGTGTGAATAAATAAATGTAAAAAAAGACAAGAGACGGTGATGCTGTGTGTAGGGGATACTGTAGGTAGGGTATGCTGTGGGCAGGGGCTGCTGCGGGCAGGGGACGCTGCGGGCAGGGACCGCTGGCGGGCGGCGGACGCTGCGGTAGGGGATGCCTGCGGGTGCGGATGCTGCGGGTGCGGATGCTGTGGGGGTAGGGATGCTGTGGGGTAGCCGGATGCTGCGGGTAGCGGAATGCTGTGGGGTACCGCCCTCCCGCTCCCGGTGCTGGTGGGGGTAGGGGAATGCATGTGGAGGGTAGGGATGCTGTGGGGGTAGGGGATGCTGTGGGGGTAAAGGGGATGCTGTGGGGGTAGGGGATGCTGTGGGGTAGGGATGCTTGTGGGGTAGGGGATGCTGGCGGGTAGGGGATCTGCGGGTAGGGGATGCCTGGCGGGTAGGGATGCTGCGGTAGAGGATGCTGTGGGGGTAGCGGATGCTGTGGGGGTAGCGGATGCTGTGGGGGTAGCGGATGCTGCGGGTAGCGGATGCTGCGGGTAGCGGATGCTGCAGGTAGGGGATGCTGCGGGTAGGGGATGCTATGTGTATATGTAGTTCAGGATACATGCATGTTTGTATAGGCGTTTGGGTCATGACACAAAGCCCCCGTTACTTTTCTAGATATTACCGTAGAAACCGCTCGTCCTGTAACAATGTCTTCAGGGTATCGATGTCCCCGACGCAGGCTGCGTTGTGTAATTGTGTGTCCTGGCACTGCTCGGAAGGATCGTCGCAGTATTGGTCCTGCAGCCAGGCCTTCAGATTACGTCCTGCACAGAGACAATTACAAGCAAATGAGAATTAGAAGATTTATCAAGCAGGTACTTTGACTCTAGAAGACGCAAAGATCTGTGATGTCAACCGGCAGGAAGAATTACGTTTAAAATACCGTAGATCTGTCACATTCCCAAATCCTACATTCTTCTTTTCACTAAACAACATAGAAATTAGTGATGTCTCCAGATTATATTATTACTGGATTTTGGTGAAATATGGTTCAGTACAGTATATATGTAAGGGAAGTACGGGCTTTAGTAATTATTTTTGGTCCCCAAGGAGGAGTGGCGGCCAAAATGCAGACTGCCCTACACCAAAACCTCTTCAGGACTTGGCTTTAATGTATGAATGCTCCAAAAGTGATGTTTTCACACCAATTATCAGTTACTAATTCCAAATGGTTAAAACCTTTGGTGGTGGCAGACGTGGCACCATTTTAATAGACAAATCTGATTTAAGGCCACCCTAGAAACAGGTGGGTTTTATGTAGAGATATGATCTCAATTCATGCTGTCAAACCAATGGCAACATGGATTTTAACCCTTAAATGTTCACTGCAGGTGGCAGCCTGGGCACCCTGTTTAGGGGTAAACCCCCTTTTAAAATCAGTATGGAAGCATGTCGGTTTTCTGAGCGGACGTGGATCCTTCGTATCCGTATTGGGAAGTAGCGTGACTCTGCCATGCTACCATCTCCGCTTTTTCAAGAACTTTGGACGGACCTGGGGGGCATTGCACAGCCTGCGCTGTGTATCTGTATGGGGGGGGGGGGTAATACACTGGACAGTTTTATGAGCAAAACACTTTTCAGATCAGACTAAAAACATGGGATCCCATAAAGAGGAGTAGACCCTTCTGTCTCAATACCGTAATATACGTGGCCCAATAGATTTTTAACCCTTTAAAATCCCCACTTATTTAACTTTACCTAAATCTGCGTCACTTCCTTAAGTGATGGTGTAGCAGCTGCCTTTGCACACATATAACGTGGTTTTGCTTTATAATATACCGGTAATACATTTACTAAGAGTACAATGACGGGTGTAATGCAGGTACCCGGTCTGTCTGGGAGGAGGGGCGGATACAGCATACGTAACATCCCACAGAGAAGTACCACTCACAGGTAACCGGGGGGGTAAATACCAGCACCATGGTGCGTAGTTTGGATACAGTGACATGAAGCCATTGCCTGGGCCGAGCTGTATCATGAGGGACGCTTATTATTATTATAGTATCCCGCTTTCTAGGACACCGAGGACGGGCGCTTATAGCCACAGGGAGGGTAACGAGAGGCGGAAAGCGCGGCTCTCCTCAACGGCCCTGGCATAAGAATTGCAAGGCGCTAATAGCCCGGGCTGGCTGCTCGGTGACAGACATTTCCAGGTGGCAGGCCGTACCACAGCATAACTTCCAGGGACCAGCGACCCCCCTCTATTACCTGGCCTTGGAAAGCCACCAGCGCCTCCCCCCGTTGCTCCCGCGAGATTTTTTTCCATCAGGATTTTTCCATGAGCTGCAGGATAACCACAGTACGCGCTTCCTCGCCGAGGTACCCGCCCCCATATTGCCACCCGATTGGACAGTTTGTCAATCGCCCACCTGCTCTTCAGCTTTGTAATGCAGGCCGCGATTCAGTGATGTGATTGTGAGATTGTTACCTAACAAATCGATATTTATTTACGCTGTAACATTGGATTCCGTTATTCCCGACACGTAAAACGTATTGCCTTGGGGTAGTTCGATAATTAACGGTGTAAACGCGTTCAAATACGTACAGATCAATTTAATAACCAAAGGCATAGCTGGCAACAGATATCCCATGCTGCCTCCTTGTTTCGGGGCTATAATACTGAATAACGAGCAGGTGAGATTCCCCTCCGCACTTCCTTAAGGAAATGCAGCCCAGAATGCCTGCGGTCTGATTGGTCAATCCTGGGAACTTTCTAAAAGAGCCGTCACTCTCCTCCCCCCGGAACGCTTAAATTATTAACCCTTTAATAGCCCATCGTGGAGATTTTACATAGTGACTCGCCAAACGTGTCACCAAAATGACTCCAACAGCGATCCTCATAGAAACCTTGACTTCTCATTATTTGAAGATACACTCAGAGCCGGGTGTTCTGGCGCCCCGTGCGGACTACTCCAAGGAAAAGAAACAGCTAATCTGCTGTAAAAAAAAAAAATTTAAATATTGAAAAAATTGGACCCCATAAAGCATTTCCTTGGGCCACGCTCCCTAGCATGTAATCACCCCCTCCGCTACCACACCAAAAAAAATTGGCACACTGACTGCAGATTAGGAGAAGGCTGTGATAGTCATTGCAGTCTTTCCCCCTTCTCGCCCTGTCCATGACTTTGAGAGGACCTCTCCCCTGCAATTATTCCCAGTGCCTTTGTCCCTTATTCACTAAGCCATACCTCTCCTTTCCGAACTATAGATCAAACACATATAAACAGCAAATGCATGTATAGATCACATACAAACGCTATATTTGCAGGTATGCATAAATGATGTATGGAAACATAGCATAGCGGGTATAGATCAACAGAATCAACACAAAAACCAAGCTTTGCAGGTATAGATCAATTGAAAATCACATGTTAACCAGCGTTGAAGGAATAGATCAAATAAACAGAATGAGACATACAAACCCTCTATTTGTAGGTATACAATAATAATGTATGGAAACTGAGCATACCAGATACAGATCAACAGAATAACACACAGCCAGGTTTGCAGGTATAAATCAGTTGGAATTCACATATAAACTCAGCATTAGGTATAGATAACCCCCTAAATTACAGGAATAGATCGCAGGTTGCACACCCCCAAACCCAGCCCTGATGTCCACACTGACCACATAGAACCTGATCAGCACCCAGATTACACACATATTACAGCCCAGCCTGAGCCAATTTTGTCCCCTAACAGCCCAGTGTAAGACATCAGTGTCAGCAAACAGCCCACCCTTCATGTTCCATCTTTGCATTTCCCCAAATCACTTAAACATCCATGACAGACATAAACACTTACACAGTTACTCACTCATTCACACAAATCATTTACACATATTCATTAATGCAGTCTCACAAATCATCCAAGCAATTCATCCACACATTAATTCATTCATTCTTGTAAGCATTCACACAATTCATCCACACATTAATTCATTCATTCTCGTACGCATTTGCACTACCCCATCTACCCCCCCTTCTCGCTATGTACCCCCTTATCACCATGTACCCCCTCTCCCCCTTCACTGCCTTCCCCCTTTCTCACTATGTACCCCTTCCCCACTTCTCACTATGTATCCACTCTGCCCCTTCTCACTATCTACCCCCATCCCTACTTCTCATTATTCTTACTAACCTTGTCCTGCAGTGGGATCGCGAGGTGTCTGTCTTCCCGATCTGCCACGGTGCGCGCTTCACAGCTGAGTGCCGGAATATGACATCATATACCGGCGCTCAGCATGAAGCGCCGGCACCGCGACGGAGTCACAGGGGCGCCGAGCGGTTGCTGAAAACTTCATGAGCAACCGCTCGGCTCCCCTGCCTGGGACTTAAATTAAAACATTGTTGGTTTTTTTTTAACTTTATTTAACATCCTCCATTTTAAATAAAGTTAAGAACAAACAAAACAAAAAAATGATGTTTTAATTTAAGTCCCGGGCAGGCCCCCCTGCTCCCATGTCGCCCTGTGCGGCCGCACAGATCGCACATCCCTAAGGCCGGCCCTGGATACGCTTAATTGAGTCACCTGCATTCAATCATAAGTATCAACCAGAACTTACTGGTAACATTTGCCCCTTCGCTCTGAGATTAGGGCCAACCAGGTACGCTGATGACTGTTCAGTGACGCAGGAGTTTACAAGTGACTTAAACATGTCAACTTCAATATATATTACAATGTATTAAGAGTGGAGGTGGTCCTGCATACAATATCGTACAAAAACCGTAAGATGTAAAGAACTCTCCCAACAGTAACCATTATGCAGGATCAGATCTTCCTGAAATTGGTCTAGGTTGGCTGTTCATAATGCATGGCGCTATTGTGATTAAAATGTGCTGTCCTGCAAACTCCCAATTAGGGCTGCAACTAAC
>VKOC01004114.1:0-16293 GCA_009364415.1 Spea multiplicata
ACAGAGG
Source organism: Spea multiplicata (assembly GCA_009364415.1). Lineage (NCBI taxonomy): Eukaryota > Metazoa > Chordata > Amphibia > Anura > Pelobatidae > Spea > Spea multiplicata. Next base: position 8 of record VKOC01004114.1, read on the forward strand.
GATTAAATTGCTTTATGTAAACCTGAGAATGGTCCAAGCAGAAGAATAAATAGTTTTACTTCTATCCTAGCCTAGTAGTAGCTAGATTCCAAGAGAATTCTAAGATATATTTAACAAGTATCAATGCATATTAGACGTTTCATCCATTTCCCTCTAGGGCAGGCTTGTAAGTGCTGTCAGTTGCATTTTACTTTATAATCCCCCACCAGACGTTTCCTACAGGTAGTCTACCAAAGTGATGCTTAAAATACTAATGTTTCATAGTCCATTTTTCCTCAAGTGACCAACAGTTATTTGTTTTTTTTCTAGGCAGAACTGTGTAGAGTTCTATCCAATATTCTTGGTTCTTCTTTGGAATGCTGGCCTATTTTTAAATCAAGGTAATACAATAGTTTGCTTATTGTGAGACGTATGTTAAAGCTCATCAATGCCATTAGATAGTAACGTACATAGTGGGGTTTATTCAGTAAAAAGAGTTGGAAGAAAAGTTTAGTTTTGGGCAGAGTTGCAGTATCATTTGACCGACTCTTTTGCATTAGAAAAGTCCAACTCCACCAAGGTTCTGGCAATTCCATCCAATGATAAAGCAGTCCAAAGCACATTTCCAATGTGTATAAAACACCTTAACAAAAGGGAAATGCATAAAATGCAAGAAAGGAGATCAGAAAGGATTCTTCACAAAGACACGCTTAACACCCTAGTGGCTGTATGTGTAATTACAAGCAAAACCAACAAAACCAGAATCTTTCAATCAGCTCAGTGGGAAATTATTAACGGCCCTAATTACCAGCTCTCCTCCGTATCAGTAGTTTCAATAAAGGAAATCGGGTATCCTAAAATCTGTGAATGTGACAGTTCCCCCTTAATTTTGATTTTTCATTTCAGAGGTTGCTGCAGCTTGTGGACTACTCTACATGTATGCACGACGCATGTACTTTAAAGGTTATGTGGAGTCCGTATTAGGCAGGTAAGAAACAATCCCTTACAACAGGACCTACAACTATCATTCTTATTTTTCTCTAAACCCCATTACATCTGTGGGCAAACACATTCTACCATGTTGTTTTAAACCTAGCCTTAAGAACATCCAGGTGTATTCGCTAACCCAAGAGTTAGAAGCGGTGGTCGCCATTGCATCTTGACTTCACTTTTCTTTATGCACGCCCTGCTTTAGCGAGCTTGCAAGAAGTAATTTCCTGACCCAGCATTATGCATAATAAATGTGGTAGATTTCTTTAAAATGATTTGGCTATGCATTATGCAGCCCTTCTTAGAAGAGGTACTCACTGGTGTTAAAATGATGTCATGTCATTAAAATGTCCAACGCTTACAAATTCCCAGATATTCATAATTTAGCAGCTACAACCCTTAGGCTATCTCGCACTGCTTGGTACATGTTGGCGACTTGGCGGGGTTGTAAGGCTAGCATTGTGGGAAATAGCTTTATACAACCGAGGTCTGGTTTGCCTCAACTCGAATGTAAGGGGGAGCACACGTTCATTAAAAGCAATGGTAACGATGGTATTGTCACAACATGAAGAACTTTTCAGGATAAAGTCGATACAAAATGTGCTCCTCTCCAGCAACAGTAAAGCTCAGTAAACGATCCATGCTATCCGTGTACAAACTTTCGAATCCCAAAAGGGACAAATGGAATATACTGTACAATCGGCATATCGTTCCAAAACATAATTGCTATCTATGTTAGTTTTGCACTAGCGATCACCATTTTTGAACACTAATAATTGGCTACAAAACATGCATCAAATAATACAGGACTGCACACCTCCAGTCCTCAAGGGCCACAAACAGACCAGGAATTTCAGGTATACTTACCAACATATTTTAATGAACAAAGATGCCCGTGCTCAAAGATATAATAGCTAGGCCTAGCACTGTTATCTTGTTGAAAGGAAACATCACAATTAACTAAAAGTGATTCATTTATTAACTTTGCTATTAATGGCACATCCAATGGCCCTTGATAATTAGTGAACTGAACTTTATATAGAAGAATACTCAAGAAAGTAATATTACATAGCATATAGAAATATCTAAATAGTAAGGAACCTTGTATTGCTGAGTAGTGTAGTCTTTAATCGATACGGTGCCACACATCGAAAAATTATGAAGTTATACCAATTCCCCATACCAGGTGTTGGTATTAATCAACCAATATGCATCATACATGAATACTTCTGAGAATTAATCATATATCTTTCTCTCTTCCTTTAGGATCCCAGGATTTTACCTGAGTTTGATTTCAATATTCTTGCTACTTGTTCTGGCTGCCGCTGGAATATCACATTCTCTTTTAAAGAAATATTTGGACTTGAATCTCGCAAAGCAAATAAGTCATATGTTTTAATGTTGGTCCAGGAATAACAGGCAGCTTTGGGGGTGGGGGGCTATGATTCTAGTACTGTGATTATGGGTTAACCTGTAACTTGGTTTTACATGGCACAGGGTCAGGTTTTGGTAAGGGTGTTGGCCGTGGAATGTCCATTACTAACTATATATGTACAATTTACACAATCTATTATCTGTTTAGCCATTGTAAAGGTGAGCTGATTTCCTTCAGATTTCACAAACATAAGGGAGAGAGCCTTCATTGTGTCCTGGTGAATAACCGATACAGTTATTAGGAGGCTAAGAGTTAATAAAGGCTGGATTTGTTATATAAGTTGCAAGTGTTTGCTTAGTATGAACCGTTTTTCTCATTTATTGTTACATCGTGTGATTCATTTAATCTACAATTAAATATAAGTGGAACTCTCCCGGGCCACTTATTAACCAGTCAGGCGCCGGGCAATGCATTTTTTTTCCACCAGAGAGAAGGTCTGAAATACTCCTATAACAAGTAGGGACAAGAACTGTCCCTTCCCCCGCTTTTACCTACAAACCTTGTTATGGACAAGTTTAGATCAACCTGATAGAGTAAGTTGAATCTTCTAAGGTATTCAATATGAATAGATTTGTAAGGATTTACAGCTGAGGCTGTACGTTACAAGTAGAGGCATGCCCACATTTCCTCATGCCATCATATGCATACAGGAAAGGAGTGGCAACAATTCAACACCTACAAGGATGGATTAGTGTTAAATACTTTGTTGTGGTTGAATCAATCACTCCTTACATAGTAACATAGAATTTGACGGCATACAATAAACATATTGCCCATAGAGTCTGCCCATTTTTCTGATGTAAAGACGTGGACCTTAATCAGTCGGTGGTCTCATCTTAGATAAAATTTCCTCGCTGTATTAATGTCTACCACTTCTGCCGAGAGACTGGTTCACTTATTTAACACCCTCTTCTTGTTGCAATATTTCGCAACAGTGCTTTTATCAATCCAATCTAGTGACTGAAACACACAACTCTTAAGAGTAACAGAGGTCGAGACTCTAGATATTCTAAGTTCTTTGCAAGTGAGATCGTTGGAAAAACACAAAAGGTTAAGCATGGTCTTTTTGAGAATTGGTCAAAAGTTCACATATTTAAAGCTAAAAGTGCCAGAACAAAAATGATAAATGATACATCTGAATGAGAAGTGGATCCAGATTAGCATGAAGGAAGGAAAGGAAACTAGAAGTATGGGTGTGGGAAGGTTATACGCTGTAGGAGAGGATGTTACAGCATAAGCCCAATTGTAATAAATTAAATTCAATAAAGTCCAATGTAGGTCAGGGCTATGCTTGTTTCAGGGAAACAGAAGTCTTTACAGATGTAGCAGAATTAGAGAAAAATTGGGTAGAAATGCAATTATTTATGTTGTCTTTGGAGGCGTGTAGCTTGTACTCACAAATTAACAAACAGCAAAATCCACTTCTGTAGGTTTGGGACTTAATATTAGGAATGGTAGAATTAGACATGAAAGCCTAAATAAAAAAATAAATCTGAAGCAGGACATATAGAGGCCACCAAGTATCTCAACCAAGAGAGGGCTGGCGAGATGATGTGTCGGGCCGAGCATATCTTCTGCAAGCCAAGGACTGATAAATCTCATCATGGATTTGCAAAGGGCAGTGTCACCACATATGTGAAATATAATTGACAAATTGGACCCGAGGATCACCTAAGCCGACTTTTGGCCATCCTTCTGGGTCCTACAGGAAGTACTATCCTAAATTTGCCTTGAAACAAAATAACAAAATACTATCAAATAGATCAAAATTTCAGTTTTACAATCAAAATGTAAGTTTTAATTAATTGCCTCGCTAAAAAAGACTAATCTCCTTATAGAATTACTACAAAAATTCATAAAAACGAATTATGAAATGTAATGATCACTATAATAAATTGATGCCCCTCCACAAAAATAAAATAAAACCACACTAGAACAAAAATGGATAAATATTTAACTTTAATGTTACCAATGCCTTCAAATGACCTACAGGATACATAAGATAAATGGGATTTCTAAACTCGTTATTGTCATCTATAAGGTGGTAACAGAATCTTATATCATATAGGTAGATAGATTAACTAAATAACCAACCAATGAACCTAAAAATATGGGACCAACATTCAGACACATCTCCCCTACAGAGGATGGGTGCCACCAGACAGCTCTGGTGAGGGCAGGTGGGAGTCTATTCAGACCCCTGTGTGCATGCGTGGCAAACACTTTCATCCACTGAGGAGGAGGGTAGCTGCAGCAACTTCAAGGTAAAGGAATACATGCAAATTATGCAAATACATGTAAATTACTTACATTACTTACTTACATACACAACTTCCTAGATGTGCCAAAGTATCTTGAAACAATTTCAGGTTTACACTTGCACAAGCATTCAGTGCGCACATCTTTTTGTAACAGGAAAAAAAATTGTACAACAGAAGATTTTTGCACACACCAGCTACTAAAAAAAGTGTCCCTATTTAAGCAGAGTACTCTTATTTGGGGACTTTGCAGCCTACAAAGCTGTGAAATCAATTGAGGTCTGCAGCACGGACATCAATCACTGGTCTCACATGGCCTCTTCATGATGCTCACAGCTCATCGTTTTGCTTCGATGCATTACAAGCTGGTAAGCTAAGTGTATGGTCCTGCCAGGGGCCCACCCATAACAAATACCCCTGCCTGCCTTCTCCAGGACCCTGGGGTGTGTGGTTGAGCAGGTAAAAAAAAAAACAGATAATTGTGCTAATCATTGTATACCTGGATACATAGTTGTTGTGCCAGAGATACTTTTATGAATATTCCCCAATGTGATATTTCCTACACACGCAAGAGCTGTTTGAACATACATTAGTGCCAGCACCGACACGGTTAAAGCCCATGTGCGGATGTGGTAGGTGTGTCTCGGCAGCTGTTCTTGCACAGAGTGTTCGCTCGCTCGCTCACTATTCTGCAAACATGTCTGAGGATATAGTGCTTCTTGCTGCAGTTTCTGTTTTGTACGCCTGCCAGCAAGGTAAGAAGACAAGCGGCCTCTCTAGACAGCAGTCCCCCCCCCCCACACCGCATAGTATAAAGGGGTGCCTATAGTATTTCAGCATTCAAAACTCAAAAGCGGGACTCTAATATATGCTCGTAATGGCCAGTCTCCACTATTGTCATGACCTACTTAACAGCCGAGTTAGAATCAGATTTCTTCCATTTAAAACCATCTTAAACAGTGTTATTCTGTTGAAATAATGTATAAAAAGTTGCAAGCCCATAAGGGCAATGCCTTAAATTGTCGGTTTATCTTGCCGAAAGCTCACAAGAAGTATTTATACATAAGAAGCTTCACAATTTATGGCACGATTACCATTTTTCTTTTACCCAAAAATGTGCTTAGAAAAATGTTAATACAGTATTAAGTGGATTTTCCCCCTACTTTTACCCCCCCTGAAAACTTTGTACATAACTCCTGTTGATGGTTATATATATAAAAGGTGATTATGTGATTTTATCACTAAAAGAATGTTCCTGCCAATTCCATTTGTTGCTAATAAGATAAAACCAATTAATCTTTAATGCCGAGCCTAGACCAAAAAAGGGGTAGAGGGAGTTCCACCTGAGTGTCATTATACCTTTAGAATCAGAACAGGTGGCCTATATACCAGCATGGACCAGAAGCTTGTGTTTGGTGTACCAGGGAACGCCTGTGTGCCCTGTTTTATCTTTTGAAGCTGCTTCTTTTTCCATACTTTCCTGCTTGCCAGAGGTAGAGGCTTTTCCTAGGAGGGCAAGAAAGTTCTTAACCTAGCAACACTAGGGAAGGTAGCCGCGGAGCTACCCCCATTTGTACATCAGGCAATCAGACTCTTGACTTGTAGCAGTAGATGTTTTTTTCTCTATCTTTGTGTATACACTTCATGTATGTGTCATAGGGACTCATAGCACCGGTATTTAGCCAGGAAAATATGACAGGCAAGAATTTTCCTTAGGCTGAATCCACAAGGGCCTGGAGACCTAAACGCTGACCAGAAACAGAACAGTAATGCTTTTCTTAGAAGGGGCAACCCATCTGTGAGCACAGCACAGGACTTTGACCATGTCCCCTACAGGAGGAACATGACCAGGGCTTCCACAGAAGGATGCTGCTGATAACCCTTAGCTGGGCAAAAGGCTGAAGACCAGGAAACTCAGCTTCCTTATTTTGTGGGAAATTTCAACAGGATCTATAATCAGGACTTTCCAACAGTTAGGTTGTCCTTTTCATGGTACACTGTGGGGTTGAGATGACTATAGTGTTCAGCCTTGTCCAGTTTACTTACTTGGCTGTTACTTGATGCTGTGGAAGTCTGGGTATAGATCACTAAAGTGAAAAATTATACAGGCACTGCAAACAAAACCAAAACACAGCTTTCTAGACCACTGCCTTTTAGGCAGGAAGCTTTTCTGGCAGGGGCACCTGTATTGTCTATTGTATAAAATTGTTATATAATGTATTTGTTGTTGTATTTTTACTTTGAAATATTTTATAAACTCTAAGGTATATAATAGTAGCTGGTCCTGCTACTATCTTTCTTGGCAACTTCTTGTCATAGCTTCCCCTCTTCCTCTACTCTGATGTACCCTCATGCTTGGAGACTTTATCATCCCAGAAGGCACCCCTTTCGAGTCTCATTACCTCCACTTTGATTTTACACAACACACTATCTCCCCTACTCACAATGATGATCACACCCTAGAAACCTGGTTGGACGTAGGCCCCAACCACTACTCGCTCTTCATGACCTTCACGCACAACCCTGGCAAATAATACTAACTTGACATCATCAACTTTGCTCCCGTACTGCTGAACACAGCTGGTGGAAGTCATCCTTTACCCCTGACTTCCTGCACTATATATTCATTTTTACTTTGCTAAGGAAGTCCACTTTACCTCCTTCATCTACTCTTTTACCTCATAACCCTGAACGTCTCCTGTACCTTCAATTACCTTCTTTGTCTTGTTACTACCATCCCTTGGGATAGCCTAAATGCCACTGATGTTGCTAACTACTTAAATATAAAAATTGAGAGAATCAAAAAATATTCACAGTCTCCCTCCTGCTCTCACCCTCCCTTTGACTCTACTCCCAGAACCCTCCTTCCTCCTCTACTTTAAACCAACGTTCTCTACAGATGAAGTTTCTGCTCTTCTCCTTTCCTCCTTTCCTCCTGCTTGACTACATGACCCCTCAATCCCATCCCCTCTCACCTTACCTGGTCTCTCTCAGGAATGACAAACCTTAACACATTTTGCAATTAGATGTATTAAAATGAAGAATTATTCATAAACAACTAGGAATATGCAAACTCTAGCTAAGCTTAACCAGTAAGTGTATACAGAGCCCCTGTCCCTTACTATTGCATTCCACCCCACATTTGTATTACCTCACTGACCCAACCCTTGCGACAAACTATTGACCTTCACAAATGGGAATTTATAAATTTAACGCCTGTGATTCTGCCCTTTCAGTTGTTCATTTCCTTGTTTTATTTTCTACTGCCAGTTTTGTAGTTCCTATTTCACAGAGGTCTATAAAAAATCCAAAAATACAGTTAGCACACGCTTCCTAACTGAAGCATTTAGAGTAAGTGACCATACAGACAAACTTTTATTCTATATTAACAAAGGGGCAACTTGGCCCGAGATTAACCCTTGGCCTGAGATTGAGGAAACTTTTATGCCTCTATAGGTTGCACTTTCCCCCCCCCACTTTAAGTCTTTAAAGTGGGGGTGCAGCCTATATTCGGGGGTTTAGCGCAGGGATGCGCAATTCGTATCGCCCCACATCCGGGGCATGCAGTTCTGGGCACCGCGCGGGTGTTTTTTTATTTTTATTTAATTTAGACCTGCTGCAGGTAAACTGCAGGGTTAGGATCCAGATCCCCCACAGCACTGCAGGGGACCTGGATCCTTCTCTCCAGCAGCTGGTGAACATCTGCGCGATGCGCATAGACAACCTCCGCTGCTGGCTCTTCTGCCGGGGCTTCTATGGTGGAGCACCCTTCCGGTGGAGTGCGTAGACAACCTCTGTTACCGGCACTTTCGCCTGTGCTTCTCCGTCATAGAGACAGACGTCCAACGGCCGGCCTCGCTAGACACCATGGAGTCTAGGGGTGCATTGGTAAGTCGGAGGGGCAATGCTAGGGGGCATAAGTCATATCTGGGGGGCAGAATGGGCATTTTCTAGGGCATAAAAAGCCATATCTGGGGGCAGAGTGGCAGGAGCATAAAGCATATCAGGGCTAATGATATCTGGGGGCAGAGTGGCATTTAAGGGGCATAACATATTGGGGGCAGTGTGCATTTCTAGGGGGCATAAGATTCTTGGAGGGCAGAGGGGCATATTCTATGGAGCATAATGCATATCAGGGGGCATAATGCATATCTGGGGGCAGAGTGGCATTTTTAGGGGGGCATAAAGCATATCTGGGGGGCAGTGTGTCCTAAGGGGGCATAAAGCATTCTTGGGGGGCAGAGGGGCATACCTATAAGTAAAGTTATTTTTACCATTCACTTTTTATTAATGATCCCCCCTGAGAGAAAACCGTTATTGGATGCATACAACTGTGTGTTGATGCAGTTGAAATACTGGGAGATTTTACATGCAAAATCTAATTGCTTACAATTGCTTTTGTTTTGAGCCCCGTTGTTGTGACAATATCGTCTTATGACCAATAGCTTCGTGCTTTGAATGTTAATTTATGATCTTATAACCACTGATGGTGGTTTTTAATTTTGGAAATGTCAATTACTGACCTCATTAGAAATATTTAAAACTTACAGGAAATGTGAACTGCATATGACCTTGTGGTCTAAGTATTAGGTCAAACACATTTGCTCATAAGACTTGGAAAATCTAATGTTATAAAAATATTTGAAAAAGGAAAATTCATTTTTACCGTGTGTCCCCATCGGATTCATGAGCAACATATGCTGGATCTTACATAACTATTCCATGTATTAAATTAATTACGAGTCTGGCTTATTTTCTATTATGGTAACATTATTTCCCTATTTGGTAAGATTCAAGCTATTAAAATAATTATAGAGTGCAAAACAGTCATTGAAATAATATTAAGCAAAAAAAAGGATTATCTTCAGCATTTGCTTGTGGGCCACACTGCCATGATGACTGGCTACCTGCAGATTCAACAGTCCGATGGGCAGCTGTCATTTCAAGTGGATAGACTGGCAGCAGTGGAGTTATCTTTTTTGTCTTCTAATATCATATTTGTCTTTAATTTGCATTTCCACCAAGTCCTGATCATTTGAGGGGGGATGCTACATATTACTGAGTTATTTCAGTTCATTTTATATTCTGTAAAACTTCATATGATGAATCCACTGTTTGGATAAGAGATGTTTGCAAGTGCAGAGTAACAATTTAGATGATAAAAAAGACACCCAGAAGAAGACAATACCAGATTAAAGAAATCTCCAATCTTGCCTCAAAAAGGGGAAACGTTCCTTTCCGCACGGGAAAATGGAAATATTCTTAGAACATGTTATATCCCTGCATTGTTCAAATATATATGTATAAATTCATTGTTTTTAGGTTGGATGCATATAAAAGTACTTAAAAAGTGAGTACATTCATTGTTCAGGGGGACTCTAGGGCACTGGAGTGTCTTTTTAATGATTTCCCTAACACACCCATATTTTAGATATAATTTTCATATTCTTTCCTATGCCCGAAAATGCATAACATTGCATTTATCAGTGCTGAATCTCGTCTGTTGCTTTGCTTTAGTTGCTGCCTATGTAAATACAGTGTTCTGTTTTGGATGAGTAATTTTTTTTTCTCATTTCATGTTCTCTGAGGTTTACTAATCTCAGGGCGGAAATTTAGTTGTGCAACAGTTTTGGAATTCTAAGGATTGCGTGCATTTCGATTTGACAACATTGCAAGATCGACTACTTAGAGGTGTCTGAGCAAATAGCTATTGATGTCTGTTTTTAGATTAATAATTACATTAGTAAATAAAATTAATAAAATGACTAACAATCTATTTTATTCTTTTTACCGAGAGTATAATTTTCATTATGATAAATGTCAAGTTTTCTCAGTAGCTAATGATTTAGAGATTCAGTTTTAGGGCAAATATGTATCTTTTAATGACTTTAGGTAGGCCCCTAAGGATCAGTTAGGGCTTAAGGAATGTCCCGATCTCTGTGCTAGATTTAGACAGCCCTGGTCTCTTATTAAGTTCAGTCTATTTTGTATTGGAAATGTATGAAATATTTTTGTGCACCTTCTGCAGAAGATTTTATTTAGTTAACTTAATTTTTATTCCTGTATTAAATAAATATAATATTTCAAAGTCACTGTAATTTGAATACAGCCTCATATATCTATGCAGGCGTTAATAGCGCAGATTGACAATAACACGATGGGTCCATAATTATCACAAATGGATATATCCTTGTTGTACCACAAATGAGATGTACATATTGTTTCTACACACAAAGGAATATTTTCTTCTTCAAATGTAAGGATTTTATCTCATTACACTTCTATTTCAACCCAGTTCACATACGTCGAAAGTGTCCCTTTTGAGGCACATTTCTGATTTTCACGCACTGTGGGCTGGTGGTCCTGCTTTCCTCACCACCACAGTGTTCTCAGTGTTCTCCTCCAGTTTGGGTATCCCTAAACTTAATTAACTAAAGTTGGGAATGGTCAATATGAAACTTTCAGAAGTATTAGATGGGATAAATATACAGTCATGTTTGTACAATAGAGAATCTTGGAGCAGGACAACGGAAAAGTGAACAGGGTTGTTAACGTAACAAAAATAATTAGGGAAAGACAGTGTGTAACTAATTCCACACGGCAATAGCTGGAGCAGCAGGAACAAATTAGAAACACTTGTTAAACTTCACATACACACATACTATATTAAGGTCAATGAAGCTGGAAATATAGAGCTTTGCTTGTTATCGTTGTGTACTAATTACCAAAGAAAAGGTAAAAAAAACAGTTTTACAACATTATTGCATTAAAAAATACATAATATCCAGTTCAAGCTGTAACAATATTTTATGCGTGTTTTTTTATTTTCATTCTGCAGCATACTTTGCCAATCTGGTAGGAAAATGTAGAATTAAGTACAAAGTGATCCCTCCAGCAGTCACGGGACCTCCGGAATTTGAGAGAACCTTTAGAGCACAGTAAGTTCATGATACAAACACAATCTATAAAACCGTTTTCACTTTCCGTGGACTCTGTTTTAGGTGTACAGGATATTTTTTTGACACATGCAGATATTCACATCCTTAACCCTTTTGTTTATGTATTTGATGCATATGTAAAACATTACATTTTAGCAGTGCATAGAATTTTGTTTCTGCAAAACCTGTATCTCAAGCAAATACAGTATATGGCCAATGGTATGTGGACGTCTGACCATCACACCTATATTTTTGAATTTCTCATTAAAAAACCATGGGCATTAAGATTGCCCACCATTGTGGCTATAACAGCCTCCAGGAAGGCATCTAGAAAGGATTTCCACAAGATTTTGGAGTGTGTCTATGGGAATTTGTGCTCATTTAACTAAAAAATCAGACGTTGGATTAGAAGGACTCAAAAACAATCAGCGGTCATCCCAAAGGTGATATTGGGATCAAATTCACAAGACGCCTGTACTGCTGTCTTTGGGCAGTTGTGAGCTAACAAACCTCAGAGTGGTTATGGAATTATAGGATATTTAACTCAATTTCTCTTTCTGTAAACACATACGTTGATTTATCATATAACATATATTGCTGATGATGTATATTGTATATTGTTGTATATTGATGTATATTGTTGATGAAACACAAAATGGTGAGTTTTCCCCAGTTATCTGGTATTTGTGCAAATGGTCATTTACACTAAATTAAAAAAATGGCCATTAATAAATACAACACTTTTTGTTTTCTAGGCAGAACTGCATTGAGTTTTCGGTACTGTTCATGATTGACCTCTGGAGTGCCGGCTGGTTCTTTAATCAAGGTAAAGTCTGTGTTCTCTAGAAAGCTCTGATTGTGGTATAGTTTGGTATGGAGGTTAGTGCAGTGTTTTTAATGTTATCAATGTTTTATTGGTTATTGCCCCAGTGATTACTGAATCAGAAAGCTTAGTAAAAAAAACATGTTTAAAAGAGTGACTTAAAGGGTTTATTGCTCAAAGTATTGGTAAGTCAAAAAAATAAATAAATAAAATCAACAGATGTGGCAGCGTGGATCTACTGCAAACCATCACTCAGCAGTGACTATGGGCTTCCGTGTAATTGTTTTTCTATAATATTATTATTATTATCCTTTATTTATATAGCGTCAAGAATTTAGGCAGCGCCTCTTACAATACATATATTCAAAGGGTATGACAAAACTAGTATTAAGAGTATCAGTAGGATAGAGGATAGTAAGTATTCCCTATAGAAGTGTCAGTGGTTGGAGTTTGAACATGGTCATGTTTTTTTAAATTTATAGAAGATCGACTTTAACAGGGTCATTATATACAGTACTGTTCAAAAGTTTGGGGTCACGTAGAAATGTTCTTGATTTTGAAAGAAAAGCAAATTTTTGTTCATTAAGATAAACATCAAATGGATCAGAAATACAGACATTAACTAACTTGGGTTAGAGCATCAAGGCTCCTGAAATGTTACGTTTATCAGTAAAAATATGGGTAGATTGGGATGGAGCAGCAGCTTTTATTGCTGCTTTGAATCCCTATCTTTTGTGTCACCTATGTGTAGCCATTGATTTAGTAAGTACAGTATTGACCTTTGACAAAATATCTTTCTTGATTAGAAAAATTCCATCAGCCCATGCTAGCAAAACCAAAAATTGCAGGCTTTGCCTATATTAAGCTCTGAGTTGGGACAGAATAATGCAGTTTAATCTGCCAAATTTAATTTCTGTGTCTAATTGATCCAAGGACTGTAGAGTCAGATTTGGGAATGTTGAGAATTGAACATTTTTAAACAATTATTATTAACAATATTATTGTTTTTTGTTGCAGAATTAGCTGTCTTGTTTGGCTTGTTATACATTTATGGACGACATTTATACTTTTATGGCTATGTGCAGTCCACTAAAGGAAGGTATGTACATCTGGACTTTACTCCCTTCTCTAAATTTACTTCCCTTCACCTCACTTCACTACTTAAGGCTATCAGTATCATTAAAGGAGTAGCCTACACACCAGAGTCCAATGTGCATTTAAGAGGTAGTGGGATCACTCTCTAAATATAACAAAATCTTTATACAATATATACAATTATTCAAAACATATACCTCCCGTTCTCACACTTTCCAACAGCTCTACCATAAGGAAACCCAAGCATAGAGACAGAATATATAAATACGTTGAAGGTTATATGTCAAAACAGTAGAATTTGCAGATAAAGAATTAGACACTCAACGAAATGAGTTTGTCAGACTGAGTTCATCATCTTTACTGCAGCTCTGATGTGTGGCGTGAACAAAAAAGCACTATATACCTCTGCAGTATTGGATTCATATGTAGTCATGCAACAATGTCGGCATATAGCTATGTTCTTAATTAATACAGCAGATGAACTCTGGACAGGGCCAGACTGGGAATGAACCCTGGGAATATTTGGATACCAACCCTGTATTCCACAATGCCCTTAGTGTGCACTCAGAATGTATGTACTGGTCCCAATATTTTTTTTCTAAAATATATATAAAGAACACATTCATCAAAATGTGAAAGCACTAGTTTAGCCTAAATATTGCAAAAAAATATTTAAGTATGAAATTTTTATTTCAGAGAGTGTTAGTGTGTGTATGTACGTACAGTTGTGTGAAATAGAAAGAATGCCCCTTTTCTATGGTTTTACATATCAGGATAATTTATCAATCTCTCACATCGTTGTGTCTAGACTTTGACTGGGCCATTGCAACACGTTTATTTTCTTTAACAGACATTCTGTTGTAGATTTTCGGTTGTGCTTGGGATCACTGTCCTGTTGCATGATCCAATTTTGGCCAAGCTTTAGCTGTGGGACAGATGGCCTCACATTTAACTCTAGAATACTTTGGTATACAGAGGAGTTTATGGTCGAATCAATGACTACAAGGTTCCCAGGTCCTATGGGTGTAGAAAGGACAACACAGTGTGATAGTGTGTGACATACAACAGAGGAAATTTCCTCCTACACCTATCCCAAACCTCCAAGAGGGCATTTGTAGTGGGCAACAAAGATGGCAGTGAAGGTCAAAGGTTCTTAGGTAACCATAATAATCACTGTATTGTGTACAGGTGCATATGGAGATCTAACCATGCCAAACAGTCCCTGGTAACACGTGACATAATGGCTTTTGTTAATATAGCCGCTAAAATGTAGTTTAACATGTTGGGTATTCCCAAGCCCCCTAGTTTAACCGGTACCTGTAGGTATTAGGCTTTTCACTTTGCCTCTACATATAGTTCCCTCAGAGCCTCCTATAAGTTTCAAGTCTAAGCTTCTAGGCGTTGCGGCATCTAGCCCCAGATATAAACTATATAAACTGGTATATAAACTAAAGTCTCCACAGATAAATAATTGATCCTCTCTAGCTCTATCTATAACTTTCAACACTTTCTCAAAGAATTATAGCTGTCATTTGGTCCATACCAGGGGCAGGCTGGATTGGGGCAGAGGAGCAATTGCACATTATTACATCATCATCACCTTACTCTCCTGCAGCTCACTTAACTAATTTTCCATCTCCTGGTGCTCTTGGGAAGGTGTTATAGTGAGCATGTAGTAGTGTGTAACCAGAGTGAGTATGTTACTATATGGTGGTAGAATGTGGGTGAGTGTATGTGTCCCACAGAGTCCCATCGTTTTACACCTCTCTGTCAGTCTCTTCACTGGTTGCCTGTGAGCTCCAAGATTCATTTCAAGATCCTGACTCTTACGTTCAAAGCCCTTGATAGCGGTTCCCATACCTACATTTCCTCACTTATCTCTAAATACGCTCCTAACCGGTCTCTTCACTCATCCAATAATCTCCTTCTATCCTCTCCTTTGATTTCTGAGTGATAGTCCCTCTAATCCCCGGATCGAGGAGCAAAGCGTCATTCAGGCGCCAGAGAGGGCGCAGGTTGGGAGGTTGAAGAGCCAACAGAGAAATCTCCACCATAGCATGGTCGGACCAGGAAATCTCATGTATCGAGGAACTCAAAAGCGATGGAAGCAGGCGTTGATTAAGAAAAAAATAATCGAGTCTAGAATACATGGCGTGTGGGTGCGAATAAAAGGAGTAGTCTCTATCAGAGGGATGGAGAAGTCGCCAAGCATCAAACAATCCCATCGACTTGACAAAATGCTGTAGAGGTTTAAAAAGACGTCTCGGGCAAGTGCGTGCCATCGAAAGAGTTCTGTCCAGGAACGGGTCCATCACCGAGTTATAGTCCCCACCGAGTATAAGGCCGCCCGGCGATGCTGTGAGAAGCGACTGTGCCAGCTCGTCGAAGAACAGAGACGTAGGGGGAGTTGGTGCATACACATTAACAATCGTAACTGGTTGTTCGTTGATCAGACAGTCCAAACGGAGGAATCGGCCGCCGGGATCGGAGAAGGAATGAAGAGCCCGAAAATGCAGACGTCGATGTATGAGGATGGACACACCATTATGTTTGTCCGGAGCCGCAGAGTGAAAATGAATGGGGAACTTCGGATCCCAGAACTTAGGAATATTAGAGTTACGAAAATGAGTCTCTTGCAGGAGAACAATATCAGCTTTGGATCTAATGTAGTGGCGGATCCCCATCCTGCGTTTCTGTGGGGAAAGCAGGCCTTTGACATTGTGAGACACAATCTTCAGCGCTTGGATGCCTTGAGTCGTCATAGCAGC
>VKOC01004115.1:0-11293 GCA_009364415.1 Spea multiplicata
GGTTTGATTAGCAGCACCTGTCTGCTACTTAGCATCTTAATTCCTATGGAAGCAGTAAGGGTGTACTTAGTTTTTCACACATGGCTTCTTCATTTTGGCATTATGTTTGTTGAATAAATCATGACACAATGTAATATGCCATGTGTTGTTGTTCATCTGAGGTTGTATTTACCACATTTTTAGACCTGCTAAGGAACAGATGATTGTTATGATGTCCTAACAAATTACTAACAAATAGAGAAGCTCTACAATTTTTATGATTACGTATTGGTATAGAGTTTACCGCTACCTGGTAAGTGGGTTTATTTCATGAAAGTCAGAGATGATGTATAAAAATAGATAAAATGTATAAAATACCAGTAGTTAGATCTCCATGAGATATGAACCTCAAAGTAATGATTGGGCTACAGAAAGTACTCCCAAAAGGTTTTTTTTTATTATTATTATTGCAAGCTTCAACTAGAAGATGTTGCTTGTTCTGTGTTACTTTAGACCCAGACAAAACTAGTGCCAGCATCAGAATACACGTTCAAAGCAAAAGATGGATTGTGTCATTATTTTCCCAGCACTGAATTTGGAGTTTCAATAAAAGGATATGAAGCATATGACTTCAGGTAAATATTTTTATAAATATGATATGCACTATATTAATGTAAATGTGTGGTTAGGGATATGGTTATTCTATTTTGTCTGTGGACTATATTGTAGAAAATTAATAGTAAACTGTACTTTATAGGCTTTTTTGTACATGCTATAAAATGACTACATGTAAAGTGTAAAATTGTACATTAAATGTATTTTATGAAATTGGTTGCATAGCTTTTACAGCCAGTTAGTTTATGTTTTATAAAAATTACTACAACAATACCAGTTTGAAATGAGAAGATTAGTTTAAAGTGGTCTTATCATCATAGCAACCCATGGAATGCCCCTGGCATTCACAAGTGCCCTGAGCAACGTTTAACAAACTATTATATGTTTTTCCCTTATTTGTTATTTTTAACTCATTTACAGTTGTATTGAAATTGTGTCACCAAAAGCCCAGAACATCCCGAAACTAGGATGTGATTTAGGGTTTGGGAATTGAAACGGGCCTTGGCACTTCAAGGACCCATGTCAATAAATCACAGGAGAGTGGCTGCCTGCTGAATACATGCAGAGATGCAAACTTCAGCTGCCTACAGCTTTATATTGTGCAGCCGCATATATCCAGCAGGTGGAGGCACACTAAAGGATTTATTTGCCACCTGAAAGGAGTAAATGGTGATTGTAATATGCAATTGAACACTGGCCTACTGAACATTTCCTTGGTTTAACCAAATGCCTGATGTGACTGAATATTTTTTTTTCAGACACAATCACGGAGACACTCATTTCATAACCTGTACCCAAGACAATCATACAATACTAAATCACTTCAACTCATGCGCAAAATGGCTCCTCTCCTTGTATAACAACAAAAGTGCCTCTCATAGTACAGGCTAGTGGGACCTCATGTTATGTCACCCTGCAGGGTTATATAATGCAGGGTTATATAATGTAAAAGCATGTGCCCTCATTGCAATATGAAAAGCAACATACCTGTAGTGTAAAAAGCTACCTTTTTTACCTGGTCCTTAAGGGGTTAAAGTGGTTTAAAAAACAAGTTGTTGGGATCTTAAACTAGATAATAATTCATGATAGTAGCCTACAAGATACAACATTTAATGACTCTATTTTCCATTTCAAACAGAAGTGGTTAATTAAATTCTGCATTTTTAAAACTAATAAATCTCTCTTTTTTCAGTTCTTGTGAAGAGGAAATGATGAAGAACCTCATTAATTTTGGACCTTTGGCTGTAATAGTCGATGCAGTCAGTTGGCAGGATTACCTTGGTGGTGTAATACAGCACCACTGTTCCAGTAGACATCCAAATCATGCAGTACTTGTGATTGGTTATGATAAAACAGGTAAATAAGAAGTACATTACCTGTGTATAAAAAATGCATTATATAGATACTTACCTTTGATTAAAATGGGCCATAGGGTCCTCAAATTTGTTTTCAAGGAGCAATGAAGCGTGCTTTTTTGCCTCACTGGCCCTTTCCCTGTTTCTACCCAGCATTTAAATGATTTTAATTTTAACTAACATGCAGACAAAACCATATTATTTGTTTCTTGTTACCTTGATGTTCAGGAGTGATGGGTGCCTCGTAGAGTTGAGTTCAGAAGTAGGCAGAGTGCCACTCAATCCATGCTCTGGTGCTTGGTAGACAGGCTAGGGTAAGTAGCGGATTTAGAGGGACGAGCTGAGAGAACGTCATCACATTATAACAAAATTATTTGCAGATATGTTTTTCCGTCATGGGTATAGAAACTCCCCAAATTTTGGATCGCCAGCATTTAGTGTTGGTTTTGGGGTGCCAGATATCCACTGCGTGTAGCCTCAAGCCGTTACTAGTAACTATCAATGACAATGGAGCAAGGACATCACCATATGCAGCTTCTGTAGGTATTTCTTTATGTATATTTGTGTGTGATGGTACGTCTGCGTGTGAGGGAACGCATGTGTCATGATTCCACCCTTCATGTCTGTTTTATATCATGTTTTATATCCCTTGCAACGTCTAGTGTAGAACCTGGGACTAAGTAATATGGCAGCTAAACCTGATTACCTGTGGGAAGCCATGCCCTTAAATACCTGCCTTTGCATTGTGGTGTTTACCGCTCTGTTCTTACTCTGTGTTTGGGTCCGGCATTCTGTTTGCATCAAATGTGTTGTGACACAGCTGGGTTTGACTCTGTACTTTGGTTCCTGATTTGGCCTGCTGTTTGGGATCTTCTGTTACTGATCTGGCTTGCTTGACTGTGTCTTCTTGTGCCCGGCCAGAGGGCTTCCTGCTGTGTGCTCTGTGTCCTTTCCAAGCCAGGGGTCTATTATCTGAAGTCTGTATCCAGTCTGCTACAAGGTCTCCTATTTGAAGTCTTTATCTGGTTTGTGACAAGGTCGCCTATTTGAAGTCTGTATTGTCTGTAGGAAGATGATGCTTTTATCATACTTGTTAACCAGTCTTGTATTACCTGTTCTGTCAGAATCCTCAAATACATACTGCTTTCTGAATAGCCAACCTCATCTGTGTTTCTCTTAGCCTGTCTGTACCTACCTATCTATTGTTATGCATTGTGAGGTACAAACAGAGCCCATGGTATCAAAAAATAAGAAGGTAAAGGTGCTAAGAACAGTGAAAACAGCAATAAAATGTCAATAAAAAGTACACTTGGACAAAATAAAATGTCCTAAAAATGCACTTTGGTGAAATCAAAGTCCTATAAATAGCAGCAGCCCACTCGCCAAGGTTTCCTCTTCTTGGCTTGATAAATAACTTGGAGGTCACAGGGGATAGTGGTTGCGCATAGACGAGAAGAAAGTCACAGTAGTATTATATGTGGCTGGCACCGTGTGGTAAAGAGTTAAAGAATTGGTACTCACATTTTTCAGGGACTTTAGCAATTAGTCCCACAATACTTGCATGGGCGATACAATCCTCGCCTGGGGATATCTTTAACAGCAGTCCTGTGTCTGTCAGCAGTCCATAATATACTACTGTGACTTTCTTCTCATCTATGCGCAACCATTATCCCCTGTGACCTCCCCAAGCCCAATGTATCCCCTGCAACAGTATGTATGTCTGTACCAGGGAAATCATGTACAGTATATACTATGTTTTAGGATGGATGTCATATATTTGTGTGTGATGGAGTGCATAGTATGTACTGTATGTGTGTAAATCCTTGTCTCTGTAATTGTATGCCTACCCTTTTCCCAATTGTATTATGTTTCCTTCCTTTTCTCTAACCAAATATACTTATTTATATATTTTTTTAATATCCCTACTTTTGGGCAAAGGGTGGCATCTGGCACTCTATTATGGAGGAAAAGCCACTACATTATTGCATCACTAACTATGGCACAAGCAACATGGTGGCAAACATTTATTTTGGTTGATTTATTGGCTTATTTCATTTTTACAGGTGACATTCCTTACTGGATAGTGCAAAACTCTTGGGGTACATTATGGGGAGCTGAGGGATATGTGTATATTAAAATGGGTGAAAATATATGTGGTAAGTTTCACACATCTTAAAAATTATTTACTATCCTATTTAATTATAAGACCAATCAGCATTTTTATAAAATTGTAAAGTGCTAATCTGGCTCAGAATTTTGATAAAAGTAGTACTGAATTTAGGTTCCCCGCACAGGCTTCTGCGGTGCATCTCTCTGCTCCCACATTGAAAAACCTGGAGGTGCAAAGCTACCAGCTTCATGACGAGGCGGCAGCCTCATTCACCTGTACTTCTATCGTATTTAGGTGAATTTACTAAAGCAGAAGTTGATAGGATAATTGTGGTGTGAATCCACTGAATTCATTAGGCATCATGAAGGGCCATCCCCGGCAAATTTCTTCTATAACAAGAGCTGAGCTGGCCCTGCATAGTTCAGTTACTAAGATGCCCCTTAAAAAGTCGCTGATTTAATTACAAATTATGTATGGCCAATCCATTCTTCTAGCAAAAGTAGATCACTGGGGTTGGTCCTATATAATGTATGGTGATACTGATGATTTGAACCCCCAACTCCTCTACAAACTCTCCTGCTGGCATTCTTTTGTTCACAGGGATCGCCGATTTTGTGTCCTTTCCGCTGATGTAATGACATTATGAACTAACCGTCATACAAGATTCAGCTTGAGTACCCAAGAGGAAGAATCATCAGACATTTTCATCTGGCATTGTGTTTATTGCAAAAATGAATGATGTTTGAGTAATTCTCTAAAATCCTAAATGTTGTATACTTTTTATATATCAGTTTATTATTTATAATATTTATTATATATTTGAAATGGGAAGAAAGGGGCTTGAACTGCTAATTTTAAATGTATTTAAATTTTTCTTGTACCAACTATCCAGTAAGACTAACTTGTTTCCAAGGAGAAAAGTACGAATGTTAAATAAATTAGCATTTCAAATATCAGCTAATCTTATTTGAACAATTTTAAAATATTTTGTAATTTGTCCAGAAAACACAGTTGTTTTAGAATATTGTTCAGCTATACTTTTGTAATATGTTTTCCAATGGCATGGTGAATGGTATTGGTTTGGTTGTAGCTTGTCCAGTTCTGGTTTTTGTCTTTTCCCTTGAATATATGTGTTGTAAGAAAGCGCCGTGTAAATTGGTTGGCGCTAATATAAATGAAAAATTAAATAAATAACAAACCTTGAACTGGGCTATACCAGCACCCCAAAATTATCACAAATAAAGTCGCTCAGCACTCCAGTAGTTAAGTGAGGTGTGTTTAATTCAACAACAAGGCAACGTTTTCGACCTTATGGTCTCGATAAAGTGTGCTGAGCGGACCCTTATTTGTGATAAGATATTTTAAGAGAAATCAATGATTAATATGCAGCAACCTGAAAACATTATATTATGCAAAACAATAGAACTGTTCAAAAAAAAATTTCTAAATTTTGTAAAACTTATTTTTTATCTGATACTAGTAATAGAAAATGGGTTTGAGTACACTTTTAGTCCTATCGCATGATTTTTATTTTGGCAGATTTTTAGTTACACCAGAGAAAGCAACAGTCTATACTTGCATCCATCTGTAATCAAATAAAGAACATTAGAATAAAATTAATAAAGAACACATTTAAGCAAATATTGTTTTACATATCAATCTAGATATATATGACAGATGGGAGTCATCCACGGGCCCAGCTACTGTGTTATTAAACATGGAGAATTGTGATTCACCACCTGGTTAGTATAAGCATGAGTGCTGTATGGGTAGTAAGCAGTGAAATGCCTCCTGTCCAAACCTCCTGTTGTGCAACAAAATCGCTCGGTTGTAAGAAACAAAAATAATCAAAGTTGCTTAACTCTTTAAACCCTTCTGTCTCGGTGAATTGTATGGGGGCATTATTGAAGTATCTAGTTCAGCCATGGGACTGCAAATTCCTAGCAACCAAACTAGGGGCAAATGATCTGTTTCTAAACAACTGTATTGGAGGGGAGAGGAAGTTGATACATTTTCATGCTATTTTGCTATTAATCTCCGTCTATGTAAATCTCCCGCACTAACATTGATGAGTAGTTGAGTCCATAGAGCTCTGAAACATCTGTGTAAATCTTGATCCCCAAGTATGTAATAAAAGAGCATCATAAAGAGAACTGAAAATTAAGTTCTAGTCATTTAGAGTGCGGTTCAGCTAGATGGATAGGTAGGGCTTTGGATTTGGTGCTGTTTATTTTAAAGTAATTTCCTATAATTTTGAAAAGGTTGGGGAGGGAGGTTAGAGGAGACAACGTGCCAGCACATGCCGCCACCTCATCCACCACTATCCCCCACCAATGATGTCGGCAGCTACTTCAGTACCACTACGGAAATCATAAGTGGTAATGACATTTGCTCACTTAATTTTTTAATGGTTTCTGTAACACTTGGTAGTTTAAGGTTTCAGCCAAAATTCCTGAAATATAACCAATAACGCTCCAAGAAGTACACATTACTAGATTATTAAATTTGCTTCTCACAGGAAATTTAAATCTACATGGGTAGGATTTGTAGGTGACATATTGATATCTGAGGTTATGTTCAAATACAAAGGTTGAAGTTGAACATCATCATAAAATCCCACAAAACAGGCTGCGTGGGAGTACAGGAAAGGGGTTGGGGCACCAACAATATTCGTGGTGTTTCTGATGAAACAAAATTAAATAAGACATAATTTAAAGCAGTGTTTCTCAACTGGATATTTCAAGAGACCCACAGGTGAAAAACATGTAATGGTGGACATGACATGTTCTGAAAAGCAGAAAAGTAAAGAGTACTATCCTGCAAATTCTGTCTTGTGGACACCAGGAAAATCCACCAGTTACTGGTGTAAAGTTTTATTTGTTAAATAAGTAACCGCAGGTAAGAAACTGTGACCTTGTATCATGCAAATAGATTATTAAGGGATTTCTTGGAAAACTTAAGCTGTACGCAAACAATATTGGACGTCTGTATGTGGATTGTTTGAAGCAGCTGAAAAATGACATGGAAGGTGGTTCCATGACCGGGATATGAATATTCCGACCTGGATATGGGGCCATGGGGTGAATACTGCCCTTATTCCTTGTTGATACAGTTTATGTAAAAACTGGGTTCACTTGTTGTAAGGGTTCCATCCCTTGTCTTAATAAATAATTTTTTTGAATTCCACTATATATAATTTTTTGAATTTTTTGAATTCCACTATATCCCTTTGTTATGTGTTTTCAGGTCCACAAACGGGACCCTAACTTATCTCTTCAGGGCCCCCAACAGGCACAGGTTTTGGGCAGGCACATTCTAGTAATGTGGGGTCCTATACATCAGGTCCACAAATGGGATCCTCTAGTTTGCCAGAGCTCCCCTCTTCCTCTGCTGAGGCCCCCCGCATCTTTAGGGGCGGGCAGAGAGGTTTGGGGGCCAACTCTACATTTTCAGGATTGTATGCTTGCCCACACCATAATGGCAGCGTACATCCCTAATGTTAGTAGGACCCAGTTGTGGGGGAGTCTGCTACCATAGGCAGCACAGTAGTGAGGGCGGGCTTAATGGGCTGTCTCTCCATCCTCTCCAGGTCAATGCCAAAGGGGAGGAGTCACCTCGTTTTGACCTAAGCAGCACTATAAAGATAGAAAATATCTTCAAGTCAGCGCTCAGTAGTTCTGTTTCCTCAGCTACAGTGAGCTTCTTGTGCTTTGTTATAGTTATATTCCTTGTTGCTTTGATTTTGTCCTTTACCTGATTGAACGTGTATGAACCTTGCTGCCTGTCTACTAACCTCTGCCTGGTTTGCCATGTAGGAACCTTGCTGCCTGCCTTGGATTCCATCTATCCTCTTAGCCCTCGTGCTTCTGCTGCTTCTCACATGTCTCTGCATCCTACCAGTATCTATGGTCAGTGGTGTTCTATTAGTGGTGCCTCCGGTCTACCAGCTTCTATATCTACAGAACTCTTTCTGTCTTTTAAATAGCAAATTATAAAGCTTACTTCATGTATGTGTATATATACCGATCAGCCATAACATTATGACCACTGACAGGTGAAGTGAATAACAGTTAACACACTCGCTGACTTGGAGAACACATGGCACCAGGATGCATTGATCTCGCAACTTACAGGACATACCACAGCACACCTTCAGAGGTCTAGTGCAGTCCATGACTCGACAGGTTCTGGTGGCAAAAGGGATACCTACACATTGTTATGGCTGATCGGTGTAAATTCAAGGGGTATGACAGGACTAAAACTGACAGACGAAGACAAACTGACACGTTAGGTAGAGAGGGCCCTGCTCACATGCTTACAGTTTTACTTGGTTTCCACAAATGTCAACAAATGAAAAACAGCACACAATACACTGAAACTACATATTTTTAATAAGGTAAAATTTACAAGACAGTTTATTACACAAATAATAATATAACATTTCAGTTAAAATGTTTAAAAAATGGAATAAGTTGTTATATGTAATTATTTTGTATTTTTTGTATACAGTAAGAATTTAAGTTACAACAGATATATATATATTATTATATAATTTTATATTTCTTACTTGTATTAAAGGTCAAGTTTATATACATACAACCCTGCATATTTATGTGTCAGAAAAACATTTATAAATATACATGCATTTATCTAAATTATTCTTATATGCCCTTTGTAAACAATACCTGCGTAGAAAAGTTGAGGTACAAGGTACCAAGGAATACTGAAAAATGAAAACCAAACAGTCTGTGTAATAGTAAGCCAATTTTGATTAATGTGAGAGGTTTTCAAAAAGTCCCAAACCCACTTTCAATATTGATAGTGGTGTAGTCTAGCCTTGGTCAACTAATTCTAGGGAAGAAGTTCCGTGGAGGGGAGCAGGTTATAGAGTTTCCTGGTATGCCATTGTTCAATGGACTGGCCTCTCATAACCAGCCCATTTACTCCCTAGTATCCAACCATCTGAACTTCATTCTGGAGCACTGACATATGACATCATATCAAGCAAAGATCCTCCAGGACGGATCCTCCTACAACTTCCAAAAACTCAATTGCATGTTGACATGTATCAAGAGAAATACTACACAGTTGTTTATTAGCTTGTCTAATGTGGCCACTTATTGTACAACAACAGAATTTTACACTATGCTTTCTGAACGGAGCAAATGAAGCTTTAGAGGTCACACATCTTTGTCAAGCATAGCGAACCAAGGGTTAGTTGTCAAGATGCCACTTAGTAGTATTGTACACCAAAACATTCCAGAGCATTCCTAAGTATTCATCACAAAGAAATATTATAACATGGTATTATTCCTGTATAGTATGATCCTGATCATTCATCAGAGTCATCACTGCTAAAATAGGAACTGTCACAACACTCCGCAGTATAAAGAAATTTATGGACATTTGGGTTCAGACGAGGTATCCAGTGTCTTGGCACTAGGAATGTTGAGAGGTTGAACAAATCTACGAAAACTTTGTACCTGTCGCTGTTGAAAACAGAAATAAACATGATTTTCTTATAGCTGTATGTTAAGTGAAATAATATTCAATCTACACTACACATAGTGTAGGAAAGAAGGACAGAGAGGCTGTTATAGTAATATATTGACCATGTGGGAACTAAAGACAGTAGTTGGCACAACACAAGTTAATTTCAAATTTTGTAACTTTTTGTCCAAAACAAATAGTTATTATGAATATGTTCCAACATACCTCACAGTTGAACGTAAATAGTGGTAACCGGATGATCCTCCTGTGCCCGCTTTACTGCCTATCATTCTGTGCACCATGCATACATGATTATCTAGCAAATCAAAAGTGTCAATGAGAAAAATTATGTTTCCTCTAGGTATTGAAGCTTGCATATGCTCATTTATGCAATCCTACTCTTTCTGTTTACATTCAAAGGACATATATGAATCTAATAATTATAACAGTCTAATTATATGTAATATATGGCTGCATTTAAAACAGTATTAGATACATCTTAGATACTTCTACACTATATCTTTTTATTTTAGAAACAGTGATTACAAAATATTGGGTTTTACAGCTTCACATATATTGTAGACATCTATAGTTAAAGCAGAGAATCATGGAAAGTATTTCATACTTTTCACATTAAAATGTGTCCATTTACTCGATTTTTTACTTTACTGCAAATATAAGGTTTAACTTAATTTAGACAACATTCTTGTCTCCCCATGATGTTACAATTTGACTAAAAGAAAATGATTTGAAGAAAAACACTAATTATGTCTTTATAAAGTTTATAAGCCGTGGGTTTAAAAATACTTTATGTAAAATTGGTTTTATATTTTGATTCTTGCTTATTGTAGAATACATTCCCTTATGTGCTAAAATATAAGAAAAGCTGCAAGAAAGGGCCATCAAAAAAAGACCCCAACACAACTGAAGATGATAATAACCAGAAACTCTTGAGCCCGTATATAGTGAGAAACACAGAGCATACTATCCACAGATGGTTTAGGTATTTAATTGAATGCAAGATTAACACAAATAGGTACTATGAGTAT
This sequence comes from Spea multiplicata, assembly GCA_009364415.1. Classification (NCBI taxonomy): domain Eukaryota; kingdom Metazoa; phylum Chordata; class Amphibia; order Anura; family Pelobatidae; genus Spea; species Spea multiplicata. The sequence goes on from VKOC01004115.1 coordinate 10,599, forward strand.
ATTAGCTTACATCTCCATTTGGTCATCAGTGTATCAATATCCATCAGAGAAGTCAGCAGCTGAAAGGGAACCTGAAACCTTGGCTCCTCCCTTACAAAACAAAAAAGGATTAAGATTGTGGTTATACTGTGTTCTATTAACCTTCATTAACTAAAACTTTGAATCAAAGTGATGTACTTTACTGTTTTGTTGGCTGATGAAAGACTACAAACACATTCGAGTGATTTCTCAAAGGACTTAATCTGAGATTACTTTGGATCCTGGGTTCTACTGTTTCAGAAGATGTTAATTCAGCGCATTGGTAAAAGTGGGGGTTACACGTGTTCTGCTTCTCAACTAAATGTCGATAGGATAAAGTTTCCTGGTAACAGTTCATTATATGCTTTTCACGAACAATGGCATCATTTCTGGGTCACCGCATACAAGGCAATCCCTAGAACGTTATTGGTTTCATATTGGATCTCTGGGTTTTATGAAAATATCAAGGTTTTAGTGCAAAATGACAGATTCACACATTCTGGGTCTATTCTGGTTTCCTGATATCTTAGTATTTCAATTGCTGCATTTCTCAGTTATAGTTGAATAAAAGTACCTTAATTCCGAGTGTAGTTCTAAAAACTACCTGGTTGTTATAATTTACGAGTCACTATTATTATGTCACTATTACGTATCTATGGGCTATTAAAGGCTAATAT
>VKOC01004116.1:0-10199 GCA_009364415.1 Spea multiplicata
GTTATTTTCACAGACAAAGGATCTATCTGGGATGTCATAATGATAATTCAATGAATGGAACCATTGTGAGGTCACAATTGAAAGTCTATACTATGACATCACAATGGCTTTACAATTATACCATTATGATGTCACAGCCCAAACATCTACTTGCTAAGTCATAGTGACATGATGATGATGTCATAGTGACATCATAGTGATGTCATAGTCCCCCGCTATGATGTCACTATGACCCCATTGTGATGTCATAAACCAAAAGCCAATTTATATTGCCAGGAAGCTAATCTCATGTTGCCATTGTGATGTCACAATGGTGTGTGTTTAACTGTAATGTCACAATGGTATTAAAGTGGTACCATCCTTATTTTCACAGACAAAGGATCTATCTGTGATGTCATAATGATAATTCAATGAATGGAACAATTGTGAGGTCACAATTGAAAGTCTATACTATGACATCACAATGGCTTTCCAATTATACCATTATGATGTCACAGACCAAAAATCTACTTGCTATGTCATAGTGACATGATGATGATGTCATAGTGACATCATAGTGATGTCATAGTCACCCGCTATGATGTCACCATGACCCCATTGTGATGTCATAACCCAAAAGCCAATTTATATTGCCAGGAGGCTAATCTCATGGTGCCATTGTGATGTAACAATGGTGTTAGTTTAAATGCAATATCACAATGGTATTAAAGTGGTACCAACGTTATTTTCACAATCAAAGGATCTATCTGTGATGTCATAATGATAATTCAATGAATGGACCATTGAGAGATCACAATTGAATGTCTATACTATGACATCACAATGGCTTTACAATTATACCATTATGATGTCACCGCCCAAACATCTACTTGCTATGTCATAGTGACATGATGATGATGTCATAGTGACATCATAGTGATGTCATAGTCACCCGCTATGATGTCACCATGACCCCATTGTGATGTCATAACAAAAAACACCATTTATATGGCCAGGAGTTCAATCTCATGTTGCCATTGTGATGTCACAATGGTGTGTGTTTAACTGTAATGTCACAATGGTATTAAAGTGGTACCATCGTTATTTTCACAGTCAAAGGATCTATCTGTGATGTCATAATGATAATTCAATGAATGGAACCATTGTGAGGTCACAATTGAAAGTCTATACTATGACATCACAATGGCTTTACAATTATACCATTATGATGTCACAGCCCAAACATCTACTTGCTATGTCATAGTGACATGATGATGATGTCATAGTGACATCATAGTGATGTCATAGTCACCCGCTATGATGTCACCATGACCCCATTGTGATGTCATAACCCAAAAGCCAATTTATATTGCCAGGAGTTCAATCTCATGTTGCCATTGTGATGTCACAATGGTGTGTGTTTAATTGTAATATCACAATGGTATTAAAGTGGTACCATCGTTATTTTCACAGTCAAAGGATATATCTGTGATGTCATAATGATAATTCAATGAATTGAACCATTGTGAGGTCACAATTGAAAGTCTATACTATGACATCACAATGGCTTTACAATTATACCATTATGATGTCACAGCCCAAACATCTACTTGCTAAGTCATAGTGACATGATGATGATGTCATAGTGACATCATAGTGATGTCATAGTCACCCGCTATGATGTCACTATGACCCCATTGTGATGTCATAAACCAAAAGCCAATTTATATTGCCAGGAAGCTAATCTCATGTTGCCATTGTGATGTCACAATGGTGTGTGTTTAACTGTAATGTCACAATGGTATTAAAGTGGTACCATCGTTATTTTCACAGTCAAAGGATCTATCTGTGATGTCATAATGATAATTCAATGAATGGAACCATTGTGAGGTCACAATTGAAAGTCTATACTATGACATCACAATGGCTTTACAATTATACCATTATGATGTCACCGCCCAAACATCTACTTGCTATGTCATAGTGACATGATGATGATGTCATAGTGACATCATAGTGATGTCATAGTCACCCGCTATGATGTCACCATGACCCCATTGTGATGTCATAACAAAAAGACCATTTATATGGCCAGGAGTTCAATCTCATGTTGCCATTGTGATGTCACAATGGTGTGTGTTTAACTGTAATGTCACAATGGTATTAAAGTGGTACCATCGTTATTTTCACAGTCAAAGGATCTATCTGTGATGTCATAATGATAATTCAATGAATGGAACCATTGTGAGGTCACAATTGAAAGTCTATACTATGACATCACAATGGCTTTACAATTATACCATTATGATGTCACAGCCCAAACATCTACTTGCTATGTCATAGTGACATGATGATGATGTCATAGTGACATCATAGTGATGTCATAGTCACCCGCTATGATGTCACCATGACCCCATTGTGATGTCATAACCAAAAGCCAATTTATATTGCCAGGAAGCTAATCTCATGTTGCCATTGTGATGTCACAATGGTGTGTGTTTAACTGTAATGTCACAATGGTATTAAAGTGGTACCATCGTTATTTTCACAGTCAAAGGATCTATCTGTGATGTCATAATGATAATTCAATGAATGGACCATTGAGAGGTCACAATTGAATGTCTATACTATGACATCACAATGGCTTTACAATTATACCATTATGATGTCACAGCCCAAACATCCACTTGCTATGTCATAGTGACATGATGATGATGTCATAGTGACATCATAGTGATGTCATAGTCACCCGCTATGATGTCACCATGACCCCATTGTGATGTCATAACCCAAAAGCCAATTTATATTGCCAGGAGTTCAATCTCATGTTGCCATTGTGATGTCACAATGGTGTGTGTTTAACTGTAATGTCACAATGGTATTAAAGTGGTACCATCGTTATTTTCACAGTCAAAGGATCTATCTGTGATGTCATAATGATAATTCAATGAATGGAACCATTGAGAGGTCACAATTGAATGTCTATACTATGACATCACAATGGCTTTACAATTATACCATTATGATGTCACCGCCCAAACATCTACTTGCTATGTCATAGTGACATGATGATGATGTCATAGTGACATCATAGTGATGTCATAGTCACCCGCTATGATGTCACCATGACCCCATTGTGATGTCATAACAAAAAAGACCATTTATATGGCCAGGAGTTCAATCTCATGTTGCCATTGTGATGTCACAATGGTGTGTGTTTAACTGTAATGTCACAATGGTATTAAAGTGGTACCATCGTTATTTTCACAGTCAAAGGATCTATCTGTGATGTCATAATGATAATTCAATGAATGGAACCATTGTGAGGTCACAATTGAAAGTCTATACTATGACATCACAATGGCTTTACAATTATACCATTATGATGTCACAGCCCAAACATCTACTTGCTATGTCATAGTGACATGATGATGATGTCATAGTGACATCATAGTGATGTCATAGTCACCCGCTATGATGTCACCATGACCCCATTGTGATGTCATAACCCAAAAGCCAATTTATATGGCCAGGAGTTCAATCTCATGTTGCCATTGTGATGTCACAATGGTGTGTGTTTAACTGTAATGTCACAATGGTATTAAAGTGGTACCATCGTTATTTTCACAGTCAAAGGATCTATCTGTGATGTCATAATGATAATTCAATGAATGGAACCATTGTGAGGTCACAATTGAAAGTCTATACTATGACATCACAATGGCTTTACAATTATACCATTATGATGTCACAGCCCAAACATCTACTTGCTATGTCATAGTGACATGATGATGATGTCATAGTGACATCATAGTGATGTCATAGTCACCCGCTATGATGTCACCATGACCCCATTGTGATGTCATAACCCAAAAGCCAATTTATATTGCCAGGAGGCTAATCTCATGGTGCCATTGTGATGTAACAATGGTGTTAGTTTAAATGCAATATCACAATGGTATTAAAGTGGTACCAACGTTATTTTCACAATCAAAGGATCTATCTGTGATGTCATAATGATAATTCAATGAATGGACCATTGAGAGGTCACAATTGAATGTCTATACTATGACATCACAATGGCTTTACAATTATACCATTGTGATGTCACCGCCCAAACATCCACTTGCTATGTCATAGAGACATGATGATGATGTCATAGTGACATCATAGTGATGTCATAGTCACCCGCTATGATGTCACCATGACCCCATTGTGATGTCATAACAAAAAAGACCATTTATATGGCCAGGAGTTCAATCTCATGTTGCCATTGTGATGTCACAATGGTGTGTGTTTAACTGTAATGTCACAATGGTATTAAAGTGGTACCATCGTTATTTTCACAGTCAAAGGATCTATCTGTGATGTCATAATGATAATTCAATGAATGGAACCATTGTGAGGTCACAATTGAAAGTCTATACTATGACATCACAATGGCTTTACAATTATACCATTATGATGTCACAGCCCAAACATCCACCTGCTATGTCATAGAGACATGATGATGATGTCATAGTGACATCATAGTGATGTCATAGTCACCCGCTATGATGTCACCATGACCCCATTGTGATGTCATAACAAAAAACACCATTTATATTGCCAGGAGTTCAATCTCATGTTGCCATTGTGATGTCACAATGGTGTGTGTTTAACTGTAATGTCACAATGGTATTAAAGTGGTACCATCGTTATTTTCACAGTCAAAGGATCTATCTGTGATGTCATAATGATAATTCAATGAATGGAACCATTGTGAGGTCACAATTGAAACTCTATACTATGACATCACAATGGCTTTACAATTATACCATTGTGATGTCACCGCCCAAACATCCACTTGCTATGTCATAGAGACATGATGATGATGTCATAGTGACATCATAGTGATGTCATAGTCACCCGCTATGATGTCACCATGACCCCATTGTGATGTCATAACCCAAAAGCCAATTTATATGGCCAGGAGGCTAATCTCATGGTGCCATTGTGATGTAACAATGGTGTGTGTTTAACTGTAGTGTCACAATGGTATTAAAGTGGTACCAACGTTATTTTCACAGTCAAAGGATCTATTTGTGATGTCATAATGATAATTCAATGAATGGAACCATTGTGAGGTCACAATTGAAAGTCTATACTATGACATCACAATGGCTTTCCAATTATACCATTATGATGTCACAGCCAAAAATCTACTTGCTATGTCATAGTGACATGATGATGATGTCATAGTGACATCATAGTGATGTCATAGTCACCCGCTATGATGTCACTATGACCCCATTGTGATGTCATAAACCAAAAGCCAATTTATATTGCCAGGAAGCTAATATCATGTTGCCATTGTGATGTCACAATGGTGTGCTTTTAACTGTAATGTCACAATGGTATTAAAGTGGTACCATCCTTATTTTCACAGTCAAAGGATCTATCTGTGATGTCATAATGATAATTCAATGAATGGAACAATTGTGAGGTCACAATTGAAAGTCTATACTATGACATCACAATGGCTTTACAATTATACCATTATGATGTCACAGCCCAAACATCTACTTGCTATGTCATAGTGACATGACGATGATGTCATAGTGACATCATAGTGATGCCATAGTCACCCGCTATGATGTCACCATGACCCCATTGTGATGTCATAACCCAAAAGCCAATTTATAATACCAGGAGTTCAATCTCATGTTGCCATTGTGATGTCACAATGGTGTGTGTTTAATTGTAATATCACAATGGTATTAAAGTGGTACCATCGTTATTTTCACAGTCAAAGGATCTATCTGTGATGTCATAATGATAATTCAATGAATGGAACCATTGAGAGGTCACAATTGAATGTCTATACTATGACATCACAATGGCTTTACAATTATACCATTGTGATGTCACCGCCCAAACATCCACTTGCTATGTCATAGAGACATGATGATGATGTCATAGTGACATCATAGTGATGTCATAGTCACCCGCTATGATGTCACCATGACCCCATTGTGATGTCATAACCCAAAACCAATTTATATTGCCAGGAGTTCAATCTCATGTTGCCATTGTGATGTCACAATGGTGTGTGTTTAACTGTAATGTCACAATGGTATTAAAGTGGTACCATCGTTATTTTCACAGTCAAATGATATATCTGTGATGTCATAATGATAATTCAATGAATGGAACCATTTTGAGGTCACAATTGAAACTCTATACTATGACATCACAATGGCTTTACAATTATACCATTGTGATGTCACCGCACAAACATCCACTTGGTATGTCATAGAGACATGATGATGATGTCATAGTGACATCATAGTGATGTCATAGTCACCCGCTATGATGTCAGCATGACCCCATTGTGATGTCATAACCCAAAAGCCAATTTATATTGCCAGGAGGCTAATCTCATGGTGCCATTGTGATGTAACAATGGTGTTAGTTTAATTGTAATATCACAATGGTATTAAAGTGGTACCAACGTTATTTTCACAATCAAAGGATCTATCTGTGATGTCATAATGATAATCAAATGAATGGACCATTGAGAGGTCACAATTGAATGTCTATACTATGACATCACAATGGCTTTACAATTATACCATTGTGATGTCACCGCCCAAACATCCACTTGCTATGTCATAGATACATGATGATGATGTCATAGTGACATCATAGTGATGTCATAGTCACCCGCTATGATGTCACTATGACCCCATTGTGATGTCATAAACCAAAAGCCAATTTATAATGCCAGGAAGCTAATCTCATGTTGCCATTGTGATGTCACAATGGTGTGTGTTTAACTGTAATGTCACAATGTTATTAATGTGGTACCATCGTTATTTTCACAGTCAAAGGATCTATCTGTGATGTCATAATGATAATTCAATGAATGGAACCATTGAGAGGTCACAATTGAAAGTCTATACTATGACATCACAATGGCTTTACAATTATACCATTATGATGTCACCGCCCAAACATCTACTTGCTATGTCATAGTGACATGACGATGATGTCATAGTGACATCATAGTGATGTCATAGTCACCCGCTATGATGTCACCATGACCCCATTGTGATGTCATAACAAAAAAGACCATTTATATGGCCAGGAGTTCAATCTCATGTTGCCATTGTGATGTCACAATGGTGTGTGTTTAACTGTAATGTCACAATGGTATTAAAGTGGTACCATCGTTATTTTCACAGTCAAAGGATATATCTGTGATGTCATAATGATAATTCAATGAATTGAACCATTGTGAGGTCACAATTGAAAGTCTATACTATGACATCACAATGGCTTTACAATTATACCATTATGATGTCACAGCCCAAACATCTACTTGCTAAGTCATAGTGACATGATGATGATGTCATAGTGACATCATAGTGATGTCATAGTCACCCGCTATGATGTCACTATGACCCCATTGTGATGTCATAAACCAAAAGCCAATTTATATTGCCAGGAAGCTAATATCATGTTGCCATTGTGATGTCCCAATGGTGTGTTTTTAACTGTAATGTCACAATGGTATTAAAGTGGTACCATCCTTATTTTCACAGTCAAAGGATCTATCTGTGATGTCATAATGATAATTCAATGAATGGAACAATTGTGAGGTCACAATTGAAAGTCTATACTATGACATCACAATGGCTTTCCAATTATACCATTATGATGTCACAGACCAAAAATCTACTTTCTATGTCATAGTGACATGATGATGATGTCATAGTGACATCATAGTGATGTCATAGTCACCCGCTATGATGTCACCATGACCCCATTGTGATGTCATAACCCAAAAGCCAATTTATATTGCCAGGAGGCTAATCTCATGGTGCCATTGTGCTGTAACAATGGTGTTATTTTAACTGTAAAATCACAATGGTATTAAAGTGGTACCAACGTTATTTTCACAATCAAAGGATCTATCTGTGATGTCATAATGATAATTCAATGAATGGAACCATTGTGAGGTCACAATTGAAAGTCTATACTATGACATCACAATGGCTTTACAATTATACCATTATGATGTCACAGCCCAAACACCCACCTGCTATGTCATAGTGGCATGATGATGATGTCATAGTGACATCATAGTGATGTCATAGTCACCCGCTATGATGTCACCATGACCCCATTGTGATGTCATAACAAAAAAACACCATTTATATGGCCAGGAGTTCAATCTCATGTTGCCATTGTGATGTCACAATGGTGTGTGTTTAACTGTAATGTCACAATGGTATTAAAGTGGTACCATCGTTATTTTCACAGTCAAAGGATATATCTGTGATGTCATAATGATAATTCAATGAATTGAACCATTGTGAGGTCACAATTGAAAGTCTATACTATGACATCACAATGGCTTTACAATTATACCATTATGATGTCACAGCCCAAACATCTACTTGCTAAGTCATAGTGACATGATGATGATGTCATAGTGACATCATAGTGATGTCATAGTCACCCGCTATGATGTCACTATGACCCCATTGTGATGTCATAAACCAAAAGCCAATTTATATTGCCAGGAAGCTAATCTCATGTTGCCATTGTGATGTCACAATGGTGTGTGCTTAACTGTAATGTCACAATGGTATTAAAGTGGTACCATCCTTATTTTCACAGTCAAAGGAGCTATCTGTGATGTCATAATGATAATTCAATGAATGGACCATTGAGAGGTCACAATTGAATGTCTATACTATGACATCACAATGGCTTTACAATTATACCATTGTGATGTCACCGCCCAAACATCCACTTGCTATGTCATAGAGACATGATGATGATGTCATAGTGACATCATAGTGATGTCATAGTCACCCGCTATGATGTCACCATGACCCCATTGTGATGTCATAACCCAAAAGCCAATTTATATTGCCAGGAGTTCAATCTCATGTTCCCATTGTGATGTCACAATGGTGTGTGTTTAATTGTAATGTCACAATGGTATTAAAGTGGTACCATCGTTATTTTCACAGTCAAAGGATCTATCTGTGATGTCATAATGATAATTCAATGAATGGAACCATTGAGAGGTCACAATTGAATGTCTATACTATGACATCACAATGGCTTTACAATTATACCATTGTGATGTCACCGCCCAAACATCCACTTGCTATGTCATAGAGACATGATGATGATGTCATAGTGACATCATAGTGATGTCATAGTCACCCGCTATGATGTCACCATGACCCCATTGTGATGTCATAACAAAAAAGACCATTTATATGGCCAGGAGTTCAATCTCATGTTGCCATTGTGATGTCACAATGGTGTGTGTTTAACTGTAATGTCACAATGGTATTAAAGTGGTACCATCGTTATTTTCACAGTCAAAGGATATATCTGTGATGTCATAATGATAATTCAATGAATTGAACCATTGTGAGGTCACAATTGAAAGTCTATACTATGACATCACAATTGCTTTACAATTATACCATTATGATGTCACAGCCCAAACATCTACTTGCTAAGTCATAGTGACATGATGATGATGTCATAGTGACATCATAGTGATGTCATAGTCACCCGCTATGATGTCACTATGACCCCATTGTGATGTCATAAACCAAAAGCCAATTTATATTGCCAGGAAGCTAATCTCATGTTGCCATTGTGATGTCACAATGGTGTGTGTTTAACTGTAATGTCACAATGTTATTTAAGTGGTACCATCGTTATTTTCACAGTCAAAGGATCTATCTGTGATGTCATAATGATAATTCAATGAATGGAACAATTGTGAGGTCACAATTGAAAGTCTATACTATGACATCACAATGGCTTTCCAATTATACCATTATGATGTCACAGACCAAAAATCTACTTGCTATGTCATAGTGACATGATGATGATGTCATAGTGACATCATAGTGATGTCATAGTCACCCGCTATGATGTCACCATGACCCCATTGTGATGTCATAACCCAAAAGCCAATTTATATTGCCAGGAGGCCAATCTCATGGTGCCATTGTGATGTGACAATGGTGTTAGTTTAACTGCAATATCACAATGGTATTAAAGTGAAACCAACGTTATTTTCACAATCAAAGGATCTATCTGTGATGTCATAATGATAATTCAATGAATGAAACCATTGAGATGTCACAATTGAAAGTCTATACTATGACATCACAATGGCTTTACAATTATACCATTAT
>VKOC01004117.1:0-40656 GCA_009364415.1 Spea multiplicata
ACATATACAGACAGACACACACACACACACACACTCACACACGCACCAGCTGCCAGGGAAGCAGTAATTGTCAGAAGATATCCAGGGGGAGAGAGGGAAAGAAACAGAACCTGGCATAAAATATTACCATGTATTATTCATTCACTTAAAGGCACATGCGAGACAAGTGGGGGCTGCATTCTGTGCGAAAGAATGCTCGTGGGGAGTAGAGGATTCTGGGAAAGGAAGGTCACTATCTCTTATATCCTAACCGGTCACTTACCGCGCAGCTGCTGGGTTATGACACACAAAGTGTTATTTGCTGCCTCGACATGGGGTCATCGGGTTCCACACCTTGGCGTTAAGGAAGGGATGCGTGTTATAAACAGAAAGAAGCTACGAAGGAGATAGAGAAGTGAATTAAGGATGCATCTTTGTCATTAGCATGTGGAGCATAAGCTTGCGAGGAGGGTCATCTTTACCGTATTGGCTCGTCGTAGTCTGTCGTATGAGCATGAATGTCATCCTCAAGCCTGTAACCCAAACTCCCTAAAACCCTTTGGCCTCTTGCATTGTTTAAAAAGTTGCTCGGTTTCAGGCAAAATGACCTTTTATACGGCAGCTCCTTGTATTTTAGGTTGGCTTTTCCATTGAATCCTCCAGATGTTGTATGTTGATAAGCTCTGGAAGGTCTTGAATTGAAGAGAATGGTTAGTTAGCTTGGAGGAGACAATAATTCCCCAGGCCGCATCAAACAAGCCTCCTTCCCTGGCTCTGAAAGTCCTTTTACTTTTAACACTAAGGTCCTTAAGTAGTTTAACGCTATATTGGATCGATACAAACAGCGATGATATGCTCAGTAATAGCACAAAAACCTATCCATCATTCAGAATGAATCAGCGCCTGCCTGCATACAGATTTAAGGGGGGGGGCATTTATCGAATTGTAAGCCTTTGTAGTCCACATGTCCATGCAATCACATGCAACCAATGAGTGCTTTTTGGCCCTTTAACTCATCTGTGGTTAATCACGTCTCAACCTATTTGCTTGGAAGAGGCTATCCAGTTGTATTTACTACCGCACATTGTGTGAGGCTGGAGATTCTTCCGAGTCCCCAAGTAAACCATATCGCCACCAGGCTGCGTAGACCTTTGCCTAGGGGACCCTTGAGGTTATCTGGCGTGGTCCGATTTTTACGGCCCGGATCCCCTTGATGTTCCCAAGTATCTGCCATTATGTGAGAGGTTATCTGGGTACTGGATTCTCGATACGTAGGTGTACATATCGGTCCCAAAAATGGACCATGAGCTCCGTAAGCCTCCGCTGCTGTGCCAACACACCCAGCTATGGGGGCACAGAGGGTTCCTAATGTATTTAAACTGCCACATAGCAGAACATTGGGGGTTATGAGGAGGGGGGTGGCCCCTATATGCAGATTTTTTATGGCACATTGTGTCTAATTTGCATATCTTAATTAACCCTTCGTTTGTGCCGGTTCGGACGTGGATATTAACTACTCTATTGGAAGCTAAGGGCCCCCTTTAATCTACAGTAGGAAGCACAAGAGTTAATTCTCTCCCATTCTCTAATTCCCAGCAGTTCCCTGGTATTTCTGCGCGCTCTATAGAAGAACAAGTCATTTACGCTGAAGAAATTAAAAGTTGGTTTTAATTGCGCACACACTGCAGTATGCAAATGAGGAGACGCATTACTAGCAAGGCTCTGCGGATCAGGCGCTCGAAAGAGTTTTCTGGGAGCGCTACGGCTCCTACAAGCCCGGTAGACATGGTGCAATCAGCACCCTAATAAAAACATAGCCTGCGGGACCCCCCCAGATCCCCCTTTATCTCAGAGTATGGAGAATATTAACCTCGCTCATTCCACACCGTCGCTCCACACGGTTCTCTTACAGAACAAACGTTTATCCTCGCTATTGCCACATTTGATACAGTATGACCTGATTATTTTAAGGGAACGTGTGAATTTAGGATATATCCCCAATATTAAATATATATTTTATACGTCGGTCTTTCCAGTTTAGCCCCTTTCACATTGGGATTCTGCGCATCTTTCTAAGACTTGCATTCAGATCTCTGGATTCCGTCAGCAAATCCCCCACCTCGTTTCTAACGCACGTCCCACGCGTGAGCGGGTTAAACGAGTCTCTGCCGCGGTGCTATATGTGCTGCCAGGGTGCTCTAGTGCAGCGGTGCAATGCTCTGCAGGCAGGCTCACGCATAGGAGGTTAACAGATGCTCTGTAATGGCTGTGTAATTACTTTCTCAAATGATGCCTTTAACCTGGTTGTTTCAAGTGGCACACAAGACGTCGCTTCTCCAAACGTACCGCAGGATTCTCGGGCAAAAAACTATGAAATTTGGTACTTTGTGTGCCGGGGGTAGTGATCCATTTACATGGCCTAGATCACCAGGGAGTTAAAGACATCATTATGTCTCGGGAAGCAAGATGTTAAAACCCATCTATGTGTGTTATCAAATGTTTTCTTTCATTCTTTCTGGAAAATTAATATGCAATTTCCAACATCTCCCCCTGTATTCTTTCTCTACCCCCCCCCATGAACATTTTCTTCCCCACCTCGAAATTAGCCAGGCAGAATGCACCAGCTGATTATGTATTCAAATGAGCAGCCTTCGTTAATGTGGTATTAAGAAGAATGTTGGAAATGAGTCTGAAGGGATGGGGGGAAGGAAGCGAAGACATAAAGAGCCATGGGGGGTGAGGTGAGCAAGAATGAAGGAATGAGGGTCCACAGGATAATACAGAATATATATATATGCGGGGGAATTATAGATTTTAAGACTGTAATATAGAGTAGGGATGCGATAAATGGTGGTCGTGTACTATATGTTCTCTATTTGGAGTTACTATATAGGGGTGAAGTGACCTAGAGCCAGCAGACATGTAACATTCTTGGGAACTTTGGAATTGACTCATAACCTTTTAACAGCCCATCTTCCTAAAGGTAGCAAACAAACATGTCACCTTCTGACATCGTGTTTGTCAGAAGATAGAGATATTCTAAATGAAGTCAACCTGTATTCAAGCAGGTATTTCCGCCATGGTATCAAGTGAGAAACGCACCAGTTGGGACACTCGGATCTTATTAAATCAGAGTAGACTGTGAGAATCTGTCCATTCCCTTGGTTTGGGATGGGAATCCCTGTGATGCCTGTGCACCTGTGTCTTTTGCGGGAGGTCACGAGACCACAGTAGTAGGCAATGCCATCCCATGCCACCAGATGCTGAATGCCGGCCTAAGCTGTCCATTCCAACATGTATTGTCTAAAGTTGCCCAGCTTACGTTGGTAATGTCCTCGTGTCACCCTGATCTCAGTACAGTCCCATCACCGCGCGCGTGCACATCCTCCGGAGAGCGCCTGTCATGCAGGTACTCGCTGTCAGCGTGTGATGTATGGGGAGCTATGCGAGAACGGTCGGAGGCCTCACTGTTACAGAGTAATCAATAGGGATCAAGAGACGCTAAGCAGCTTAAGAGCCCCTAATAAATAGCGCAATGAATAGACAACAGACAGACGCTTACAGAGCAAAATCCCAAAGAAAACCAGAAGGATACGAGGAGATCTTACTGGCCTCTGCCTACAGCACCATTGAGTAAGGTGCTGCCCCACGCCGCTAAGCGGGCAGACCCCAACACCGTAGGTGAACTATATCTCGAGGACCCCTCCTTCATCCCCTTACCAAAGAGCCTCCTGGCAGCGGCCCCTACCCGCTCAATGCCATAGGCAGCAGCCTAGTGTGTCCACATGGTAGGGCTGGCCATGCGCCTATCACACTGCGGCAGAGCGGACACGATCAATTCACGGCCCCGAGACCAAGCACCCGGCAATCAGCAGCAACGTCGGTTGCCATGGTGATTGTAAAATGTTTACCATGAGAATTGCTCTTTTTTTTTTATATAACCCTCCGAAAATCCCTTACTTGGAAAGATTTGAGCACCTCTGTAAGACTGTACAGGGAAGCTGCCTTTAATGATAGCAAAATTAATGGAGCTCTTCCAGCTAACTGCTAATCGCACCTGAACGGATTTGCATTATAGTCTGCAGATCCGTATTAAATTGGTTTGTGATGCCGCATACATCTGATGCCAACCCCCCCCCACCACCACACACCTTCATTAAATTTAAAATTTGGGTGAAAATATGTAAATATTTTAATACTGAGTTCTTTTAGTTATAGTCACGCAAACTAAAACAAAACCTAAATATTTTGTAATTAAATGATGGCGGTGCTTTCTTAGCGTAGTAGGGGGCTATTATCGAGCCGCTTCATATAGGTTATCATGGATAGCCACCCTATGTGAAGTTCTGAACCCATGAAAATAGATTGATAGGGAATATTTAAGGCATTAATGTATGATTTGTGTACATGAATACCAGCAGATCACATCTGTACTGCTTAACAAGAACTATGGATACACTGCCAATCTCCTGACCTGCTCACCAGGATCAATAAGAAGTCATAAGTAACCACTCGGCACGTCACAATCCCTGTATACAGTAGATCACCGATACTGTTAGGGGTCATCAGAGTTCATGATAACCAGCTGGCCAGGCTTGAATCCATGGAAGCGATGAGGCCCCTTGGCTACTCTCATTTGAAGCTTTTGGGCCATTTTCCGAAGCGTTTTGCTTGTAATGCCGCATATGGCCACCAGGGCGTAACAGTTGGATCCTGGTTGGATCCTTTCTGTGCACCTCAGGTGAGTATTCTACTCCTAGCTTTTCTGTAACCATAGTTTGGACAGGACTGAGTAGTGGAACGTGAGTGGGCCGTCTATCGGGCTGTCCCTGGGCTGAATGTTTCCAACACTCCCCTGGTTAAGAGGATGCTTCTGGGGACCAAAAATGGTGACATGTTCCAACCCTTTATGGCACAGTAAAGTGAATAAACTCATGCATGTTTGGACCAGATCTGCAGAGTAGTCAACCCATACGTAGGTCAGCGCTAGAATAGCTCCAGTGACAGATGCCTAGTTACCCCAGTCTATATTTAGCATTTATTGATTTCCCTTTTCCACCAGAAATTGGTGTTTGAGGAATAACAAGGGGTCACACGGTGTCAAAGGCCAGCTGTGCCCATTACAATGAATATTGAAGACGCAGAGAGTCGAGCAGCGCACTGCAACCGGGGGAGGTTATATAGAGCAAAAAGCCTGATGACATGGCGCAGTGGGAGGAGTTACTGAAAGAGACCAATCAGCAGGGGGAAGAGCTATGGGGGAGAGAGACGGGGCTATTGGAAGCGATTTAAAGGAATGCTACATTTGTTTTCCAATAAACGGCGAGTATTGTTACATTCTTGCTACACCTGTCTCCATACGCATCACACATCAGAAAAGCAAAAATCAGTGCATTGTTGCGTTTCGTTGGCATTCATAAGGGTTAATAATGAAATCTTCTGCCAAATACGCAAAAGTTACATTTGAAAGAGATGCTGAATACCGCAGCTGGGTGGCTGTCTTTAAATAATCTACCCCCCCTAACACACACATCCCTTTACCAGCTAATACCTGCCCCCCCCATCCCGCTCGCCCCTCTCGCCCCATCAGCGTCCCCTTCCCTGGCTGCGGGTGTCACTGTGTGTAACACATTCTGATTTGGTTATGGCAGGTGTACGGTGCGAGGCACGTGCCCTGGTTTCAGGTCCCAGCAGCCGCTGGCGGATCACGCAGGCAGGTTGATGAATATTTCATGAGATGGAGAGGGGGGAGAGATGTGCTGGGGAGCTCTGAACATCTGGCAGGTCTCAGGGGGAACCCAGCTCTGTGTAGCAAGGCAGAAACTGTGAAGTATGAAAGAGGAGAGAGAGAGAGAGAGTGTGAAGACAGTGAATGAAAGAGTGGAGGGGGTGGTGGAGGGGAGAGAGGAAGAGGAGGTAGGGAGAGAGGGGCGAAGATGGGGGTAAGAGAGACTGCGTTGGGGAGAAACAAGTTAAAAACAGAGACGAGAGAGAGGAATAATGATCGGAAATCTGAAATGAAATCTAAACAATAGCTATGTAGAGAACAGATGGTCTACGGATAGATATAGCGAGATTTAGATGCATTCGTACGTGAAGATAGTCATTGGAAGACGCATGCTGTATATGAAATAAATACTAATATATATATCTATATATATATACCGTATATATAATGAAAATACAATAGATCTGCCATGCCAGCGTTATGAGCGATATGCGAATAAAAGGATGGAACACCCCTCTGGATACCTTTTTGCAACTAACATTGCTGGAGGATGGGTCTTTAATACAAATTCTGGTCCAGATTCCAAATCCGTTGCCGGGAGGACAGTAACTTACCATGGGAGAAGCAGAATTTACCAAAGGGTACTTTAGAATAATAAAAAAAAAGTGCAATTCACAATCAAATATCAGAGAGAGAGAGAGAGAACAAAAGAGGATTGTGTGGATGCTGGCATTTTGCCATGCATGGGAGAATAGGTTTGTGTAGCTATTTAAGGATGGTCGTGGGGTAATCGGGAAGCCCTCTCTTTAAATTGTTACGTAAAGTAACATTTGCAGCCCAATGCGTGTGTTATTTGGTGATGATCCTTGCACGTCATGCCACCGGCTCTTACTGGTAGGGGGAGCAACCTGGTGGCAGTAATCCTGGCCTTTTCGGAGGTAGCCCTGTTGAGATTTAGGGTACATCATTACCTTCTTTCGCTCCCTCGAGCACTAAACCTCCTCTAGATAATGTACACCGAGCAGCGATCTGTTCTAGAGGTCTCATACAGTGGGATAAATATCCAAATCATCATGCCATGGAAAGGGTACAAAAAAACCTTAAAGAAATAATAATAATAAAAAAAAAAAACACTGGGCAAATGTGTTCCGTTCTTCCCGTGCCACGGTTTAGTTGTATATATTTAATTATATATTCTTTCCAAAAAAAAAAGCCAGACCAATGAGAGGAATCCAGAACCCGGCCGTCACTCCGGTGCTAGGTTCAGCCATGCGGCATGTCCGCCATGATACCCTGTACAAAGCGTGAGGAGGTTGGCACATCCGCATTGTAGCTTCCAGCCCTCGAGAGGGTCTATGTGTATCCGTGGCATAACCTGCGCAATGTCCATCCCGGGGAAAAGTAACAAATCCACGGATTGCGATTCCCAAAGCAGGAATTATCCCTTGGATCCGGCGGCGGCGGTGGCGGCTTCCACACAGTCGCAGGCTGCGATGCAACACGCAATGTAAAGATATGGAAAGTGAAGTGGCAGATGGGAATATCTGGGAAAAATGCCCAATCTTTGGATATCCCTCTGCCTGGGTGTTTTGAATGGCCGCAGAAAACAGACGCCCAAAATCAAACAGCGCCAACGCCACTATAGACGGTAGACGGTTTGCAACGAGAAAGCTCCATGTTACAGATGCAAAAAAAAAAATAGAAAAAAAAAAAGAGAAATATTAACCGAAGCAAAATCCCTGGGTTTGCAAAGGCAGCCGCTCTGGGCACAGAGCAACTTGCTGAATTTCCCAGTGTTATATCCTGCTCTCACTCTCTTTCTTTCTGTCTGTCACTCTCTTCTTTCTTTTTTCACCCTCTCTCTGTCTCCTCTTCTCTGTGTGTCTCGCTCACGTTGCATGTTGTGTCATCCTCAATGGCGCCTGTGCCAAACCACCTCCCGCCTGCCTGGATATGTGGTGCCAGCTTCGTTGGCCCCATGCTGCTGGAGTTGGCATCTTCTCAGCTTCAGCCTGTGTGACATCTGTCCATCTTTCCTTGTGTGATCTTCTATCCTCCTCCCCGTCGCCTCCGGACCTATGGTGCCAGTGCCAGCTCTCTGCACAATTGGCAGCGATGAAGCCAACTTATTTCCCGCAGCTGCTGAGCATTCCGCTCCGTCAACAGAAGCACAGAACGGGCACAAAGAGGGGACCTGGATTCCGAGCCAACGAGCGAGATGCTGCTTCCACAGGCACGATGCTCAGATGTGTGCGTATCATTTTATTATGGTGTTTGTAATGTATATACACCGCATTATATTGTCTATTATATGCATTCCGCAGCTCTGTCAATAGCCCTTTGCATTTTCAGTAAAACAATATTATCATTTGATCATCGGGTTTACTAGGGATAAATATCCCCACCGCTGACACCAGTAGGAAGTCCATCTCCTGCGTGTCCTATAGATGTATGAGATACCTCTCATTAAGGACTGCTTAAATGCAACAAGACGACTATCAGAAATGTCTGATCTGACCCGTTTCCTACCTCTACTAAGCAATTGTGTCCCATAAGGATGTGATTTTAATTATAATGCTCAGCGGGGTGGGGACGAGCTCTTGGTGAAGAGTTACTGACTTAAAAGTTCTTGAATTGGTCTCCAACTGGTGGCTCGAGTTCCACTTTTGTCTGGTCACGTGGACTTCCAGGATCTCTTCTTTTAGACTTAAATGTAGTTTGTACAATGCTAGGCATGGAGTGCAGTTGGCTGAGCTGTCCGGGGCGAGCCGTCTGGAGGGTCTGGTGATGCTCCACACTGAGGTTTGCGGCTTTGTCGTTACCATCTCGAGGTCGGGGTGTGCACCTGATAGGTTCAGCTTAGTTTCAGAAGACTTTGTGGTTTCTGTAGAGGACAGCAGCTGGCCGGAAAGTATGGGTGTGGGTATTTTCGGATCTACACATCTGTGCCCGTGCATGCATACAAAGTTCCCCTGAATATCTCTAAAGAGGAGCCTCGCAGAAGTTTGTCCACCAAGCATCTGTCCTCCATGTAATAACTGAACTCTAAACACAAAATAAGCGTATCCCAAGATACTCAGACTAGCGTGTCCATACTAACGAGTCCTCAACAATATCCAAATAGGCGACCAATATTTGGTCATGCCGGTTGGTCTAAATAAAACCAATGCTTTATCATGTCCGTAGATCCAAGTAGTGAATAAACTGTCGGATCCAAAGGAAAAAATCCAAACTATTAGAAAAGTGGGACAGATTGTTTATCCAAATAATGGAATGGGGGGGGGGGCTAGTAATGGCTTTGTCGTGACAAGAGAACCTTTCTAAACATAGATACGCATCTGAAATAACCAACAGGTACTCAGATGAGCATATTGTTTTACCCAAGACATGCTCGAAATGCCAAAATTGTCAAATTTCACTGTTTTTCGCATTGAAACTTTATTGCCATGTCCGAAACGCTCCCAGTATCTGAAGCTATCTAATCCCTGCTCTAGAGGACCGAATAAATCGCTCGCTGATGAGTAAAAAAAAGCCACGTGGTCCGCGGTTTTTCTTCCGGCACGGCAAGGGTTAGCGCAGCGGTTCCAGTTTCAAGCTGTTTGAACAGTTAGCTCCTTTTATTTCATTATTAAAAATTCACTTAAATTGTCTTTCTTGTAATTCGTGAGTGCGAGGTGGCAGAGTCGTTAACAGGCAGCTGCCTTTAACAGGTATTCTTTTAAGTGGCTTATGATGTTTCTTCATTATTAATTCATACGAAAGCACTAATGAGTATAAATGCATTGAGTATTAATGGGTTTCCAGGAGCCCTTCTGCTGGAATTCGTTCACTGGTAATTAACACTCAGATGCCAGGCAGGTCCGGCACGGTCATGAGTTACAATTCTCTCCTCGGTGGAACCCGGGGCCCTGCCAATCTGTTTAACCCACTGGCTGCTGGGAGAAATCCACAAATCAATGTTTTACTTGTGGAATCCCAAATCGGGAATGTACTCTTTGCATTTCATGCCACCCGGTAGATGAAGGGTTACCAGCGATGGACTCCACCAGAAGAGTAAATGGATTCTGAACGGTGATGGCACTCAGTGCTCAATTGTCTCTGATCCTTGGGTCTCTCCCCCTTTCCCAGCTTCTTTTTGGTGAATAGGACACGAAAGTTTGTTCATGGGATCTCTTTTGTGTACAACATGGAGAACTGAAAAAGAAGATTATACATAGCTGCCAAGCATCTCAATTCTAATAGGACTACTCAAGGGAAACATGAAAGATGCTTGGTGTTCTCTCCCCAAAGTAGAAAGATCTCAAAGTCAAAACTCTCAAAGCACAGGGTGAGTATAAGGCCTTGTTCACTAGAACGAGGTCAACCTTGTAGAATGTGAAGGACACCACGTGGACTTTCAGTATATGCCATGACAAAATAGAGTAGATCATATATGGTGGTAGTCGGCCCTCCTTGTTACCATACATATGGATGTTTCATCTGTTGAAGCCACTTGATACCAACTGTGTATATTTCCAGAACGATGGTTGGAAAGAGGTGTATTGGCAGTCACAACCAAATGACTTGAGTCCTTGATGACCAAGGTGCGGTGGACGTGAGGGGTTGCTGTGATTCCATGGTAGACAAACATATATCATATCTGTGGAAACCTAGACTGTAGAACTTTGTTGGGGGGAGAGATCTGTCACAGATTGTTGACTACATCCTAGAACCTTTAGATTCTCGATCCAGATTAAAAAAAACCACTGGTAAAGTCACATTATCTGGGCAGAGGGAGAAGCCTCAGGGTCATAGTAGGTTAGAGTGTCCCTCCTTAGGACCCCTGTGCTCCTCTCTCCTCCATTGATGTCCTTCTTCTCTAGGATCTCAGAATGTCTGTTGGGTACGTGGGTATCACAAGGTTCTACATCCCCATGATATAAACAGCAGGAAATGGCTTTATAAATTAAAAATTAGGTAAAACATACACACTAAATGAAACAAAACGTAGTTAAGAGTTTGAATGGGTTTGTTTCTTTTGTAATTCACTTTTTACCCAATTATTAATTTAGTTGGATTCTCTTCCTCCGTCTTTAGAACACAGATTAGTGGCTAATATAAATGATAGATGAAATACATTATTCTTATTCGAAATGCCTTAGGTACATAAAAATAAGTTATCAAAAAGTCACAAACTCTCATGAAAAGATTCTTTAAAGCCCATAGCCACGTCTTTAACGGCACTCGCTATAGCAATGGTGTCGCTCTTTAGCCATTTGAAAGGAGGGACATTTTTATAGCACCAGCGAGGGATGAAAAGTTACCGCTCTGCTAATTAAAGATGGTGAAAAACAAGATTTTTTTTTAATGTTACTGTTACTGCTTGTTTTTGAACTACAAGTCTTATTATCCTTAGTTGTACGACATCCTTTAAACTAAAAGTCTTATTATCCTTAGTGGAACTACATCCTTGAACTACAAGTCTTATTATCATCAGTGAAACCACATCCTTGAACTACAAGTCTTATTATCCTTAGTGGAACTACATCCTTGAACTACAAGTCTTATTATCATCAGTGAAACCACATCCTTGAACTACAAGTCTTATTATCCTTAGTGGAACTACATCCTTAAACGACAAGTCTTATTATCCTTAGTGGAACTATATCCTTGAACGACAAGTCTTATTATCCTTAGTGGAACTACACCCTTGAACTACAAGTCTTATTATCATCAGTGGAATCACATCCTTGAACAACAAGTCTTATTATCCTTAGTTGCATGTCCATTTTGACTACTCCTGGATGGACTCCCTGCACCGGCTTTATCGTATAAGAACGGGTAACCAATAACCCTCTTGATGTTGTAATAAAAACATCTTATATCTTTAAATGAAATATAGCGTAATGTGATAAAAGGGCCACAATAGCTGTGTTTTTTTTTATTGTATGCATAAAATCAGGAGGTTTTCAGCCGCCACTGGCGAAGTATGAGTGATATTACTGCTCCCAAAAAGATTTATTGAGGCGCTTTAGTGACCAGCTCCGTAAAATAATGCATTATCAGATCTCTCATTTAATTGGTATTTATAAGACCCCCTATCGATTTTCAATACAGTAAGGCTAATCCAATAAAATGATTGCGGGTCATTTGTGTGGCTGAATTCATTGTGAGAATGAAAAGCTGCTTTTTATGCAAATTGGCCTTCTTGCGGAATCGAATGCATAGGGCTGCCTTAATGTAATTACACATGATTTGAGCGATGGGGTCCCTTTAAGATCTCCGTAGCGCGTGTCACTTACGTGCGGTCCAGAGACCCGCACAGCTGGGGAGGGTAGGGCACAAGTCTGTAGCATAATGTATCCAGGGCTGAGATACCCCCCAGTGAGAAGCCTGCATTCACACCCCAGACGGTTCATTATCATCATTAAAAGTGCAACCGAGTTATTAGGCTGGGGATTAGGTGTGAGAAGTGTGTGTGTGTGTGTGTGGGGGGGGACCAGATGGCATGATGCCAAAACAGAAGGGGCCCTGGCCACAGAGGAGTTAATGGTTAACCCTTTCAGTGCTGCAGCCTCGCGCGGGGAAAATAATTAGTATATTTTAGCAAAAACTTGAAAATGACCTTTTCAAAAGGGGCTATTATTAAAAAAGAGGACCCCGCAACTAGTACATAGAAATAGATTGTTTTGTGCCAAGGGCGTGCCGATTGATTTCTAATGGTCTAACCATGGTCCAACCATGGCGCCATCATATTCCACAGCGCTGTACAATGCATAACAAGCAATATATAACTTAACAGGGTGAGGACGGCCCTTCTCAAGCAAGCTTATAGTTACCGTAGGTTTATGAGCATAATGAATAAGATTTTTTTGCAATTGCTCCAATGTCATTGAATATGTAATTTGTGTTAATGGAGCTTTTTTTGGGTTTTTCCAGTTTAAAAGCCCCGAGTTTGCCAGATTCCTGGCAGCTGAGAAGAAGCTTCTGCTGTTATTATGTGTAATTTTAACTTGCGGAGGGTGACCATTCATGTGCAGGACAGGGTTTTTTTTTAATGGATTCCCCGTGCATGTTCATTGAATGAGGCTGGTGGCAAAGCCTCTGGCAATTGCAGGGTTTAAGTGTGAATGAGTAAAGGGGGGTTAATGCAGATGGCTTCAACACACAAGTGCATCTAGGGATAATTCCATGGACGGAGGGGGTGGAGGTTGAGGAGGCCGAGGCTGGACATCTGCTGCTGCTGCAAAAAAAAACGGGAAGCTCGGCTCACTTCTTATTCCTTAACCTTTCTAGAGGCAGAAAGGCTTCCAGAGCATTGTATTGCTTAGTGTCGGACCCCCCGCTGACCCTTACAGTGTCAAAGTCTGGCACTGAGACACCAATTTCTTTATAATCCGGTGGTCTGGGTTAAGGAACTTGCGCTTTGTTATATAGTAGGGTGACGGAGGAGACCTACTGATAGTGTCTGCAGCTCGGTGCCCTGCATTGTACATCTTTCAGAAGTCTTTTAAGGTCATCTATAGCATATAAGACCTTCCAAGTGCATTAAGCCCTGTTGTGATATCTAGAAGGAGAGCTAGCTTCTGTAAACGGGCCGCCTTGGATTCAACGGTAAAGCAGTCCTAGAACATGGAAGTTTTTGGTCTACGCCATATGGGCCACCACGAAGTGACTCAATGAAAAACCACATTAAAATAAGACAATAAAGTCAAATTGAGTGCTGTTCTACCTAGTAGACAGAGACGCAAGCTTTACTTCTCTGAGTGTAACATTGGGACACAATGTTATTCATCCCGTAGAACGGGTCCCAAGCGTTCTCTTCGTACTGGAGCAGCCTGCGTATTCTTGTCTCCCCTGAGCAGACGGGACAATAGAGCCCCCCTTCAACCGAGGGCACGCACCCTGGTAAAAAAGCAAGTCTATCATATTGTCTCATTTCACAGTCAATGAATAATAAACCACCCCACACCCATTTCAGACAACTGCCCTCCCCCCATCTCCCTGCAGCACAGGAGGCTAGGGGACAGATGGCATGTAAAGGCAAGGACAAATGCAGCTGAGAGTGACAGCTGTCATCGGGGTCAGGCTGACACACGTCACCTCGTTGTACACGGCTTGCGCAAGTTCACACACACATAGCCTCGGACAGATACCACGGAGCACATGCCATCTGCTGGATTAATACATTGGCTTAGCAAGAGCTGGCAATCTGGTCGCAACCATATCAGCCAAAGGAAGGGCGAGGGAATGAGCTTCGGTGTAACCTATAACCTTCCGGAGTATTGGTTTAGGGACAATACAAACCCATAAACTCTGTAACAGTTCCTCGTCATGGAATTTTTCCATCTTTGTGCTGATGTTGACTAAGGCTTATCGAAAAGAAATTCCATTCATCGGCCAACCAGTTCTATACTCTTTCGAGTTTGTAAACACCGCCTGGCAATCTGGCTCTTCTTTTTCCTGAGGTCATCATAAGCATTTTGGCGTCTCTTCCAAAAACAGCTGATATCATTACTACGGCCCGATTATATACAGTACCCGTGGTTCAATGCTTTTGGCCCATGTATATAAGGGCGAGTATCTACAGCTGACACAAACTTTCTACTGTAGTGTAGAGTTTGCCGAGTGGGTTAACGTGCATGAATGTTACAGCGATAACGTCTGCTGGAGCAAGGAAATGCCAATTAGGGATTAACACCCACTCTGGAGTTTGAGACACCTTGTCAGTGATGACTGGAGAGGGAGCAATTATCCGGTGCCCTGGACAGCAGTGCCTACAGACAGAAGAAAAGCAGGGGAGGTCAGTGTGATCTGCCACCTGCTCCCACTAAGATCACATAATGGAACCATTTACAAAGGTGCCACAAGTTACAAATCATGAAGCAAATGAACTGCTAGCATGTAACAGGAGAACGGATGTGGAAATCGCCCTCGGACACCGAACCTTCATCCGGGACAAAGAGGGAGCCATGATGTGTTAGGACAGATGTTACTTAGAGGCCCACTGACAAACATTTGTTTAGAAATGTAGGCTTGGGCAAGCCTTTAGTGGAAAGCCAACAGTTTGACCTGGTATGCTCAGAGCACCTAACGGTCCATGGAGGTAACCATAAAGGTGCTTTGTGCGGCTAGAAGTGTTTAGGAGCCTCTAGCCTCTTGGCTTCTGGAATCTGTCCTGCCCTGGCATGAGGTCTACATGAGCTGAGGAAGACGCTTCAATGATATTGCTATGTTGAAGATGACCCGTGAGGGACGTGTCTCTGGTGTGAATGTTTATGTTTCAGGCATACGCACGTAATAGTCTGCGATATACCCACAGAATTTGTTTTGGAAGGGCTTTCCTATCGTATACTCGATGCCCACCTAGCATTCCCGATCCAATACTCTGCCGTACGCCCAGTGCTAACACTAAGTTGAGATGATGCATCGCGTGCACACAGCACACGCTCATGCGTTCTCACTGTTTAGATGCGCGGAGCAGTAATCTATAGCTACAGGTAGGCGACGCGTTCGCTTCGTGCTGGGATAATAGCACAGCACATATCTGTGTGTGCCAACACATGGCGCAGCTGCTATTAAAAGAGGCAGATGTGCCCGACGTGTTCTGTGTGCCAAGCAGATTCCCGTTCTTCAGATCCGAGCGCCGTGCCAAGTGCTAGCTCATCTGCTGCTGACACATGCTTTGGTAGCCGCTTTCCTCACAATTAGGTTTCCACGTTGTCAGACGCGCGGGGGGCTGGTGAGCCTCCAGCGTCACAGCTACGAGCCGCTTCGCACGCCGAACATCCCTCGCTCTATCTATTTTATGGAGATTATGTAAATACGGTAAAGTCAAATAATTTCTACATTAAAATCAAAGAAAATATCTAGAAAAAGATATACAGATACTTTAGAGTCCAGAGCTTGTAGATAAGAGGGGCAATTGGAAAGATGGCCCTGGGTCTTTTTTAAAATAGGGGAATTTGGGAGATTGTGACCCAAAGAAAACCATTAGGTCCGAGGAGATCTATTTCATCACGTAATGCGTATTTGATATGGTTGGCGTGATTGGAGGTGCAGCGTCATCAAGGGATGTTTATGTGACGCCGTGACCTTGCTATAGCCGTTTATGTAACCGAACGATAAAAATATAACAGAAGAATGTGTTTAATATGTATGGATTCTAATATTTATTGTGTATTAAGTGATTTTTACATCCATAGAGCCGGCTCGGTTAGGCACAGCACACCAGTGTTCAGAATGTCTCCCTGTTAATCATTCACAGCACAGTCGGTTCGTTCTGCGGAACCTTTCTTTCCGACTCGTGGTTTCCGGAGGAGCGGGTGCTGCGCCGGACACGTCAGGTGAGAACACTTTACAGAGCGGAATAAAACGTTAATTTATGAACAGGAAGTGTGTGTTATGAAGGCAGTGTGAGTGTCACACATTATATCCCTCTATTAGCCCAAAGCCTGCGGCGTGTGCCCGTCACCCGGCTCCCATACACAGCAGCGCGACTCCTCTGACCTTCCCAGCAGGGACCTGGCTAATGCGGGCAGCCACATCATGCCACTGGGGGCTGATTTACACAAGGTCGGCATAAACCCTTTACATCATCCTAACACAGAAGCATGCCCCCCAAATGCCCCTGTGTGGGAGGACAGTGCCTCCTTGGACCCAAATACCCCTGCCCCCTGATGAGTGTCCATAGCATGCCAGTGCCCAACAAGCCCTAAAAGTCCACATCAAATATATTTACCAATTCAGTTGTATAAATAAATCAATCTATTTTTAAATCTTTTATAATGGGGAATAGGAGTATGTATGCATGAAAAAATAAATATATATAGCTATACAGATATAATACAGCTATATATATATATATATAGAGAGAGATAATTTTTTATTTAGATTTATATAGATCGCTATATAGATATATAGTTATAAAGAGATAAAAAAATTGTATATATATTATATATTCTAATGATTTCTTAAAATCACAGTTTTTTTGGGGGGTACGGTCAGTTTCTTCCATATAAAATAAACTGGATTTGGTTTTAGAAGAGGTTGACATCCCAGAAAATGGGGAAAAAAATATGCTAGGATACACAGAGATAAAAGGAATAACATGTTAACAATGGAAATGACTATTATCTTTTAATTAGATAACGCCAGCGAGGTACACGGTGCAAATAATGGGTCAGATTTATTAGGAAACATCTTGATGCAGCGCCCGGGGCCAAGGTTGTTCAGTAGTGTATTTAATCAGGGTTATGTGTCCTTTTGTGTATCCACATCTCTTTGTTTTTGTTAATAAATAATAACATATCAATTTGTTTATTATTAGTTTGGGAGATTATGGTTTGGCATTTATTATTATTATTATTATTGTTGTTGATGTTGTGCCAACATTTTCCCCCAGTGCTTGGTACTTTATCAGGAGAAGATACATTGTATATCTGGACATGTTTGTTAATCCCTAAATTGTATTATATTGACACAAGTTTCACGATGTTCCATTCGTGACCTTCAGCTCATTATTCCCTTCCTTGTCCACCTTCTACAATCGTTCTTTCTCCCATGATGTCCCTTCTTGCTCAGTCAGTCCTTTAGTATGTCACATGCTGTACATCTCAGTCCAACAGCTACTTATTTGTCTTTTTATCTTTGCAGATTGGTTCTAGTTATGAAATCAGATGAATGATGGTGTCTTTGGTGATGTAGAAACAGCATTTTCATTGTCCTGTGGTTATCTTTAGTTTATCAAGGCTGCCTTCTTCTTCTTCTTGGTTGTCTAATACATTATTATTGCCTGGCCATGGCAGGAGGCTTTTTAAATTCAGTGAGGTACAGTGTCTCCCGTCATGGACACTACTCTCTGACACCTTGGATGAAAAGAGGTCTTATTGGAATTGGGATTCTTAAACAGCCCTGCTTCCGACTTGCCTCAAGCACCTTCTATAAATATCATGCAGCTCCCGTATTTTTTAGAGCACCGGCTTTTGGTGACAGAATAGCTATGGTTGACCAGAATGGACGTCATTCATACAAGGATCTCTACCTTAGAAGCTTTGCCCTGTCCAAAGAAATCACCCGGCTCCTGGGGCGTCCGAGCAATGATAAGCCTCCAGAAAGGGTCTCCTTCATCTGCCCTAATGACGCCTCTTACGTGGTGTGTCAGTGGGCTACGTGGATGAGTGGTGCGATTGCTGTACCTCTTTGCAAGACTCATCCTCCTCCAGAGCTAGAATATGTGCTTCAAGATTCCAGGAGTGCACTGGTTGTAGCAGAAGAAAAATATACAAGTTTAATGGATCCCTTGGCGGCAAAGTTTGGGATTCCGATGCTAGCACTTCTTCCTCACTCTCACTCTTCCCATCCTGCGGAGGGGCTTTCAGAAGTGGAACACCACCACCCTGAGTTGGACTGGAAGGAAAGAGGAGCCATGATTATCTATACCAGTGGGACCACGGGGAGACCCAAGGGTGTACTCAGTACTCACCAAAATCTGCACGCAATGGTATGAACAAACATAATGAAAGCCTCCTTGTTTTCATATTTCAAAGTAACGTTTGTATTGCATGCCTTCAAATGCTGTTCGGCACAAAGAAAATTTCGGTTAAGGCTACATTTTTCCAGTGCACAGGTCATAGCAAGCCATTTATGCCACTAATATCAGACTATAGGTTCCCCAAGTATACGCTGCTTGATAGGTTGAGCTATGTATAATGTGCTAAAGACATCCTCACTTATCACTATAGAAAGGAGGCAAGCAAGGTCCAGTATTATTGTATTCGACCAATGAGAGGCAAGAATGATAGCGGTTCCATCTCAGCTGGCTCAACACAAGTATTCTCGTGTTAACCTGTCTCCCAGTCTTTAAGTAATAGTATAAAAAGTATATTTAGTTAAAGGGTATTTTTGGATTGAATATGTTTATTGCATCATGCTTCTGAAATACATGGTTCACCAAATTGCTGATGTTGCATTATAAATGCGGTACTGCCTCTGTGGGCCACGCTGCCCCCTAGTGTTCCCCTCAAGTACTGCACAGTCAGAAGCCAATGTGTTCTCCTTGAGTCATCATTTGTCCTCTGCTGTACCCAGGTGAAAGCTTTGATAGATGAATGGAAATGGACCAAGGAAGACCGCATACTCCATGTCTTACCTCTTCATCATGTTCACGGAGTGGTCAACAAACTGCTGTGCCCTCTTTGGGTAGGGGCCACATGTGTTATGCTGCCTGAGTTCTCTCCCCAGAAGGTAAGCAGAGATTAAACTCCTCCACATCCCTGTATTTATAAAAGGTAACGGATGCATACCTGTATCTGAACTCTGCTATTTCATATATGTTAGCTGAATAAAATGGTGTATCTGTTCACACAAATGGCCGCGGTGCCTTCTGGACTATTTATAATGCTGGCCTGTCCTTTGCATTAACTTCCCCATGGGTCTACGAGGGATGCACCAAACATGGAAACCAGTGCATGCTCTTTTGCGTTTATAGTATAACGCAATTCTGCAGATTGAGTGGTGATTTTAACAGCTACATTTCACCTTCATAAGCAGCGGATCTAGGGTATAACATCTGTATGAATATCATGGCTAAAGGTTCCGAGAGTTTGGAAACAAAAGATTTTAATGGAAACCACACATCCTCCAGGAACAGAGCAATTTAGCCCAATCCTTAAAGAAATCGGATTGCATAGGGTGAAAAAATAATTATTTAGATTGTACCAGGAGCTGTGTCCAGGTCCGCAGCCAATTTGTGTAACAGATCGATTTGGTGCAGTATGAGTGCATTCAGCCCGTTTTCTCAAGAAGGTTTTCAGAGTAATATAATGTTACTTAGCTCAGAAATAGACGAGCCGCATGTTTGAGGTTGGGAATTTGAGCACCAACCTGTGATTAGAGACCTTTAACAAAATCCATTAAGAATTGTCTGGACCACACGCAGAGAGGAGAGCAGATGGTGAGGTTCATAACCCAAGGTCACGGGCTGATTGCAAATATTGTAACCAATATTAATAGCTGGTGGCGAGGCTGCACCGTATTACGGTTTGGTCACGGTAAGTAGATGATACGCAGGAATTTATAAGAGACGGTAAGACAGAGTCTACCATGTTGTGCCACCAAATTACTGGCGTCTTGGCTGGACAAGAATTGTTTTCCTTTCCTAAACTCCATCACTCGATAATTACCCAGTTTTCGCTCTACGTCATCCCTTACGATGGGCGGCAGAGACAACAAATTGCGGGTTTTTGAGACCCAGCCCATAAGGAATAATATTTTATTCTGTGTTGTTGTTTGGGGTGTCAGGACACCAGCATCTCGTCTCGAGGAAGGCTAGATAGATAGCCTGACCAGCGCAGGAACCAGGGACAAGATATCCACCCTGCCTGGACCAAATTGGTTTCGTCGGCTCCATCCGAGAGCATTTTAGGTGCAAAGTGTTAAACGATGAGCATACAGGAGGAGAATTGCAGTGTTAATTGAACCTCTTTTGTCTCTCTGCTTCCGAATTCCTCCTCCTCGTTCCAAATCTTAACTCCGGTACGCAGATGTAGATCGTTTCTTTAATGCAGGGCGCTAATGAAAAATGAATATAGCAAGACGGAATTAATTTTTCACAAGCGCTCTCCATTAACTTACATATAACCTCACTACCTAAGCTTTTAATCATTCCCTTTACAACTGGCAAATAATGTAAAAACTATATAAAAGTACCAGATATGAGCGCGTCCTTTTTCCTATATAAATATTTAAGGCTGTGGTGAGATATCCGTTATTTACACAGTGTGTGGGTTGTTTTTTTTTATATCAGCATCCCTCTATGTCTAACTGCGTTGAATTAAAGGTTGTTCTGTGTGTTTGATGTCTCTCTCAGCTGCAGTAAAGCACATAAATACTAAAAGTGTTTGGGAGAGAATTGTTCTTTAGGAGGAGGAAGGGGGAGAAAAGGCTGCAAACCGCTCTTGGGAATAGCAAGGCTGGAGTTTTGTGCAAGTGCTCTGAAGACGTCTGGCCGAGGGAGGCTCACCTTTCATTTATCCGAGCGCGAAGGCTTCGTCTAAAGGAATAGGAAAGGACGGGAGAATGGAAAGTCTAAAAATAAATATGTCCCAGACACAGAGGTGGGAAATCACCTTAAGCCTCCGGTGACTTCCTTAAGAGCCAAAGTAAATTTGTGTCTTTTTTTGTGACGGTTTGCTCAATGTTTGGGCTTTATCTCTTTGCAGATCCTACGGTTCATAAAATGAAATAGGTGTATTATAAATCTTTACTTAATAAGGCGTTACAGAGGAACTGGCCACAAAATGAATGGCATGTTAAGTGGAGCCTTGAGAATTCTGCTGCTGTCCTGGGTCACTCGCAAAGATGATTCTCAAGGGAGCGATTCAGCGACGGTTTAATATGAACCGGCCAGCCTTATGCCTGACGTTAAAAACCGGACAGTGCTGTTCCGCCTAATAGCGGATAAAAACCTAAAAAAAAGTCAAAAACATGTACACTTGCTTTAAAATTTGCTACAATTGTGCATTTAAAGCCGGTTTAGATGTCTCTGCTCCCGTTTGCTTTAATGTTTCTTAAATATAGTCATTATTCGTTATATGGCGGCTCTACGGTGATGTGTGCTGTTCCTCAGCAGGGAAGGGCGTTAGATCAGCTTTACTGCCAGTAATTGGATTACCTACCAAGTGGAACTGATATAACGGAGCTCCTTGGGTCTGTGGCCAGCGTGGCCCTAGGACTTGTTTGGAATTTCCGATATTTTTTTCTATGGATCCTCATTGTCTCGGCAGCACCCTAACTTGTTTTCCCCAACTACTAATGGTTGTAGGTATGGGAGCACTTCCTCAGCCGAGAGGTGTCCTCGATCAATGTTTTTATGGCTGTGCCCACCGTCTACTGCAAGCTGATTGATCACTACGAACGTCAATTTACCCGGCCCAGCGTTCAAGGCTTTGTGCGGGCGGCGTGCCAAGATAAAATCAGGTACTCCCTATTTATCATATCAGAGCAATGCCAGCTGACAGGTCTTCTCTGTTGTGGGAGAAGTCTAAACTACGATAATTAATGAGGACTCTCTGGCGACTTTCGCTTTCACAAATTAAAGTCCCGCTGTTCCCCCTCACCAAAACAAGCCTGGATCTTTGGTTAGAGGAAACAGGTGAGCTGTTTTAAACGTTTCACATGGGTTGCCACCTTCAGGGTTTTGCCTGCTGTGTTCTTGCCGCCCCAGGTTAATGGTGTCCGGCTCGTCTGCTCTTCCCGTGCCGGTTCTGGAGCGTTGGAGAGACATCACCGGCCACACCTTATTGGAGAGATATGGCATGACTGAGATTGGCATGGCTTTGACCAACCCTCTAAATGGAGTTCGTGTTCCAGGTATGAAAAGATTGATACTTGAAGTGATGTCCTACAGGATGCTAATGTAGCAAGGACTATACAACTTCTGCATGGGTGTCACCATGCGGGTACCAACGACCATCTCTTTATTAGAGTCCGTTAAAACTAGGAAATGATAGCCGGGTCTGTGCCTATTCCTTTTAAGTGCTATAATTGAAGCTGGGAAGTTTGGTTCAAGTTTCAAATTCACCAATTCACCATCTCTGATCTTTAGACACCAAGTGGAATGATAAACAGATTTAGTATCCACCTGGAGCGCTTACTCACGCAGCCAACTTCGTGCTTAGATTGTATGTGTATCATTGGTTTATAAGGTGGCTGTAGACAGCACTTGCTATGAAGGGGTTAATGATGCTGCTGACTTTGCCTGAGTTTCTCTCTCTCTGCTCTTCACGCACAGAGCTATGAATTATTCATGCGCAGCTCACGCCTCGCCGGCTCTAATCAGCGCTTTAATTGGAGGTTTAGATCACAGTTGGCTAATAGCTGCTCCAGCGGGGACCTGGCTCATTGTGACAGGCGGATCGCTGTGTGTCTTATCAGCGGCCTGTCTCAATTCTCTCAGGGCCCCTCCGTACACAGCCGCGTGTGGACCCCCCAGAGCCCGGCACATGCAGCGCATCGCCAATTACAGAGCTCTGCTCTTGCAGGCAAGAGCAGGACAGGGGTGGGAGTGTGTGCGGCAAAGGCCAGGCGTCTATTCCTGCTATGGCGGGGATAGGATCTGTGCACACGCAGCCCAGCGATCAAGGCTTAAAACTGTCTCATTTTGTGTACAGCGTATGTGCAGCCCTGACTCTCATATTCTGTGTATTCAGTCTTTTCTCCCTTAAAAAGCATTAATCTCGGGTGTTTGTGCGCTCTAATAGGTATAAATTGTAGCTTCAAAGTGTTTATCACATTTATTTGTCTGTCTTGAGACTCACTGTCTGTCGCCAGGCTGGTGTCTTATTGCACGCCACTTGAACCAGACTCTTAATGTGCAAATTGCTTGTAAGCTCCCTTTGTCTGTAGGGCACCGTGACACGTCCCCCACATCACTTGACTGAAGGGGGGTCCTCGTACAGGTCAGAGGTTAAACAGCTTGTCAGCTGCCGGGGAGCCGCGCGCACACACACGCTACATTTATCGCGCGTGTAAGCGGCAGATGAACAGTTTTTTTGTTATCTTCCTGTTTTTGCCGATCAGAGATGATGAAAGATCACTGTTATTTCCATGCTGTCTCCATTACTAAATTGACTGTCAGTATGCAGCACTCGGCTAATGCTGATGTACAGAAGCCATCCGCTAACAAATGTTTAAATGAATTAGGTCCTGTGCACAGGCTGGACTTGGTGCCTAACGTATGACTCTGTTTATTTTTTCTCTCGTGACATTGTGCAGAACATCTTTGTAATCCCCTATGGATCTAGAGGCTATGGGTAATGTTTAAGAGCATTGAGTGACATGACCTTACCTACCGCTTGTGTCTCCCCCAGGCTCAGTGGGTAACCCCCTACCAGGAGTGGAAGTCCGCATCGCATCTCCAAACCCACAGAGAGAAGGCAGCTCGTACACCATCCATACTTTCGGAGATGTAACGGGTACCAGAGTATGTGAAGCCCCTTTTATTAGCATATAGGGCACTGCCAGGGGAAATTAGAGTTAATTCATTAACAGCCAGCGTTTGGTTCAGCTAGCCCTATTTTTTGGCATGTCTACTCAGTGTTGCGTTTGAGTTCAATCCAATGGTTACCCAGCAAGGCACATATACAGCCTTGGAAGATGTGGCCCAAATCCACGGCGGGAGTGCTAGACCTCTGTTTGGAAACTTGGAAGTTGGGATTTTTAGGAAGCAGCGTTAAAGTCATCAGGGAATAAGGCTGGCTTTTAATCTAATTCATTTTTTTGTTTAACAGATGGCTTTAGATTAAGCAATGTCATCTCGCCTTTTGTCTTTTGCGCTCCGCATTAATATTAATTTCATAACAAAATAGCATGAAAAACCTCTGAAATTCAACAATAAAATGTTTATCAGGGTAAATGTTTTCTTTGGTAATGTGGATTCCTGGGCCGCCGGTAATGGATATTGCCCCCACTTGCCATGGTGAGGTTAATTAGAATTAGTGCCGGCATGCAAATCTTCCCCTCTTTGGGACAGACAGGGTTAACACGCCCACCATACGGAAAAGCAAACATGCGACGGATTCACACTCGTCTCTATGTTTTTGTCCCCCCTTATTTCTGCCAACTGACGCCGGTCTGTGCCAAGACTCCCAACCGGCAGATGCCCCGCGAAGCAGATGTTTTCCAAAAGATGTGGGCGCATTACCAAAACTGTGCAAATCATTTTAGGTCAACACCATCTGCGCTAAGGGGGGCTTGCGTGCGGGATGGGAGGTGGGGATTGCGGATCTTGGGAGACAATGGTTAACCTGTATAGTTTCTCTCGTAGGTGTCCCCTGGTCTTGAGAATCGAGAGGGGGAATTGCAGGTCCGTGGCCCCGCTGTGTTCAGAGAGTACTGGGACAAGCCCCAAGAGACGCAGGAGGCTTTCACCCCAGATGGTTGGTTCAAAACAGGTACCCGAAGCCAGCTCACTTGGATACAAATAGCTTTGGTTTTGTTAGGACGGGGAATAGTTAATTTCTTTTACACAGATTATTGTCATCATCTTAAAATGCAGCACAGGTACAGGCATCGGCAGCAGCCCGGGCTCCAGGCTTTATTGTATGTCTAATGTTACGTGTTTTAAGTATGGGCTGAAAAGGGTCGCTGTCGGAAAGTGAAATGTTGGGGTCGTGCCTTGTGGGCCCACATATACATACGGGCTTAAACCTCTGCTCTGTGACAGCGGCCCCCGTGTGAATGTACATCCATGGCGTGTAAAACGGGCATCTGTGTTTGTACGGATCACGTGTGATTGTTGAATGTTTGCGTTGAGCAGTAATGACTAAGAATGCGTTAGGTGTGAGGCTTGCAGGACGGGACGGAACGGAACTGCAGAGCCCGTTTTAAAGGGGACCCAAGGAACTATTGAGTGCTGTATTTGTACAAATTAAGTCTTGGATTTCTCATTGACGTAGAAGTGATGCCTAAGTGCAGTTTTAGAGAAGCGCTTTATTACAATGAAGCAGTAACGATGTATGGTATTTAAATCATCCTGGTGGACAGGTCCACTACAAAAGCACAATTGTTTTCCTACCGTGGCCAGAGGACCACTTCGTCCGTCTAAATATTTAGTTACGGTATAATTTTATTCTTCTGGTCCTCTTCTCCAGCCGGCTTACACTGAATCATGACATCGAGCCTCTGGTATTTGTTAGGTTACACCGCGGGTTTCGGAGTGTCAGGGATTCCAGCGCAGAGCCGCTCTCTCTCTCGCAGGTCCCAGGAGCTGTCTTGCCCCCATGTGTCACGCCACGAGCAGATTCCAGCACTGTATCAATCTTGTTTAATAGAGTGGAAGGGTTATTGGCGGGTGGCAGGTTTCAAAGAGCGGGCACGAGATGGATGACTCGGCTCCCCCCGCCGGCCGTGCTGATGTACAATGAAATATTTATGATTTATTCTGGCTAATAAACTGAAATGAAGAGCGTGATGTATGCCACCAGATGGAGGACTGTTGATGCGTCTCCGAGAGCGAGAGAAGGGAGGTGGATGTGCCCAGGGGAGAAGGTGGGGGTGAATATCCCGCTCGAACACATACAGGACAGTCAAAAAGGATCCAGGGCCGTATGTAGACGAGATAGCAGGGGTTCTTTGACCACAACGTGTGTATCAATATGTGATTCTTTTTAAATATATCTAAAATGTCACTGCTTCGGGTGCACGGGACACTCTTTAAAGGGTCTGTACACATATAGCCACTTATTTAAATAGACGAAATATTAACATGGTGCATATACGCCGGTCCTTTGACAGACCTCGGCACATTGGTCTGGACATTGGGCACAGTGCTGAGTAGCCCTGGTTCTTACTGAAATTGATAAAGAGCTGTGTACCTGACACCAGCTGTGTATGGGGCTGCCACCTTGGGTACCCATGGCGGGCATTACTTATCTATTGACATTTGATTTCTGGTTTTACCATATATTGGACCAGCGTAACCCAATAAGTGTTTGCTTCATGCGTGTGTGTATCTCCCCCTCTCCAGGAGATACAGCTCTATACAAAGACGGCACCTACTGGATCCTCGGACGGACTTCTGTGGACATCATTAAGAGCGGAGGGTACAAGATTAGCGCTTTGGAAGTGGAGCGCCATCTGCTGGCTCACCCCAGCATTACAGGTTTGTCGCTATCTCTGCTGAATGATAACTGGGGATATTCCCTGTGATCGGGACCCGTCCGCTGAGCTCTCTCCCCTCTCCCTCGCTCTAGATGTGGCAGTCATCGGGGCCCCAGATGTGACTTGGGGCCAGCGCGTGGCGGCTATCGTGAAACTGCGGGACGGACATGCGCTGTCATTGCAGGAACTGAAGGAATGGGCCAGGTGAGGAGAATCTAAAAGAAGCAAAGGGAGTTGTTTTCATCACTGTGGTCCAGATGTTGGCCTAGGATCATGGGAGTAGTAGTCATTGAGCACCTAGTAAATTCACAGTGTGTAGCAGTGATTGGGGAGCGAACCACATGACTTAATCAAATTGCGCCCTTGTGGACATCACAGTGTGAGCTGTTCTGTCTCCCCTCCTATACCTCATCAAACTCTGCGTGTGTTTTTTCCTCCTCCTGCTACGAAGCTGTGTGATTTTGCCTAGTGACTGACTAAGCCTGGCTCCCCTCTCTTATTTAGGGAGGTCATGGCCCCGTACTGCATTCCCGCTGAGCTCATCCGAGTGGAAGAAATTCCCCGAAACCAGATGGGAAAAATCAATAAAAAGCAACTGCTTTTGCACTTCTATCCCCAATGAGAAGGGGGAGTGAATATCCTAGAGGACCTCATCTGAACACACATGGGTCAGGGCCTTATGCATGCGCCCCGAATCCCAAAGCGGACTGTCCATACGCAAGCATGCATAGAGACGATGCAGAGCTCTCGCAGGGTGAATATGTAGAGTGCATCGAGCGCTCTATCAATATAGGGAACCTGATATATAGGGCTGGGGCACATTATGTATGCAGAGGCTTCTGCCTATATAACCATCCATCCTGTAACGCATCGCCATTGATGGAAACAAAGTATAGGGTCAGGGTGATGCACTCACTCTTTGCCTGTGAGAAAAATCAAACTGGCTTCCAAAATCGTCCACCTAAATTTTACATTAGCGTGTGCATCCGAGTATACAAACACAACCCAACAATGCTGCACACAGCACACGGTACACCGCGTGGAGTAACGTCCTCCGTGATCTGCTGCACGTGGTCACAACGTGGCCAACTGGCGCTGTCAGGCAGAGTGCAAAGTACACCATCGGCAACGAGAACGTGAACAATTCTCTACCCTCTGTGCCAAGCTGCTCCGCTAAGGGCACATGGGGTAAAGCAGCCGCAGCTCTGGAGATTGAACGTGTGTTAACTCTCATACATGTGCTGGCATTACAAATGGACAATAAAAGAAAGAATACCGACGACTCTTTTACTCCCGTTCTGTAAAATATATCAATAAGGGCATATATTATAACCACGCTCAGTCCACACGCGCAGCAATGTGTTGTAGTTCGTTTTTTTTAATATTTCACGCATAACAATATGCTTTTATTGCATGCAGAGCAGTGTATTGCCATTTCATGCAGAGAAATGTTCCTTAATTACATGCAGAGCGGTGGGATTACACAAGATCAACGTACTGTAGTGACAAAGCGGTATAACCACGGGCAGAGAAATATGCTATAGTGCATGCAGAGCAGGGTATTGGGGTTACCTGCGGAGCTGTAATGTGACACACACAGCAATATATTATGATCTTGCCGTAACGTGCAGAGCTATATGCTGTAAATACTCATCGAGGGCCATGTAAATAAACCGAGCCGTTTGCTGTAATGACTACATCGGGCAGAGCGGTATAACAACCTGCAGAGCAATGTACTGTAATTACCTGCGGAGCTGTGTGATAACACGCAGAACATTACAGTGTGATTACCTGCAGAGCGATATACTGCGATGACCCGCAGAGCCCCGTAGTAGCGTGCGGAGCTCTGCCATATCTGCACGCAGGGCAATTTGATGTCATTACTGGAATGATCCTCTGATATCTGGCTCGGTTACTGTATTGTGCCTCATTCACAAAGAACTGTTTTGTTTCAAAGTTCTTTGTTGGGGGAACGTAACCGCTGTTTGCTCCGCATGTGTATGGCTCTTTACGCACTGTGTATATAACATACTGTAGGTTTGTCTTTTCGCAGGTACATGAGTGGAGACGTTTAGTCTGAGTACTTAAGGACTGAATGACCCCAGGAGAGCCATAGGAGGCTGAAAGAAAAAGATGGGTGCTGCGGACAGTAAGTTCACCTAACATTTATCTAACCTGCGAAATATTTTGATTGTGAGGGTAAATGGAATGATAGCCTAACCTCAGGGGTGATGGGTGCACTTAAACATGCAAAACAAATGACTGGCCCAAAGTATTTTCTACCTAGTTGGAGAGCGATGATGTCAGAGAGAAGTG
Organism: Spea multiplicata; assembly: GCA_009364415.1. NCBI lineage: Eukaryota > Metazoa > Chordata > Amphibia > Anura > Pelobatidae > Spea > Spea multiplicata. The sequence goes on from VKOC01004117.1 coordinate 28,664, forward strand.
ACATCACTCACCATAGGACTTGTTTTATGTTTCATCTTTTCTTAAATGTGTAATATGGATGTGAAAATTAGGCGAACGGCGTATCCAATATGAAATGCAAAGGAATGATATTTGGTAGTAAGTTGTGAAAATCAGATATGTGCCAGCGAGCGATTGTGATTGCGTGCAAAGTGATATGTACGTGCGCAGCGCTGTGATCACACCGGGAGTCACAGAGGGTTTAACCTCTCGCATAGCTGTACACCAAGAAGCACGGAACAATATCCAGTGCTGCAGTCATTCCATCCGGCGTTACAGAGCAATAGCGGACGTGTTAATAAGATATATATATCATGACCCCCAGCAGAGAAGGGCATTGTTATACTATGCAGCGCAGCGTAACTGCACACCGGCGGCTTGGGCAGAGAAGGGTTAACGACAGGGCCGTTTTCTCTGGCATGTCCCCGATTCCAGTGTGACATCTCCTGGCAGCCCCGATCAATACAGAGCGCACCGGCCCATTCATAACTCTCGCCATGACAGGCAGGGCCCAGCAGGGAATAAATAGCTGGCCGCCCGCTAACGATCCATCTCTGGGCCAGTCCAGCCGTTGGCGGTACATCTGAGTGAGTGGCGAGCGGTATGGGTCCTGGACGGAGGGCGGCGAGCCTGGCCGGTGAGCTGGGGTGGCGGGGGCCAAATCGTTAATAAAATTCCAGAGGAATTGGTTTGATAAATGGGGCTCTGAGTGGGAACACATGGCCGTTTTTTTCTGCAATTAGCCTTCTGACCTAGCCACGAGGCCAGCGACACGCAAAACCCACCTAGGGGCCAATACATGCATAATCCACATAGTAAGAGACAGTGATAATTCACAGGTTCCTTCAAAGTCCTGATGTTTCGGCGCTGGGGCCAGAGACGTGCGATTTGCTGCGCTTTATTGGCATTCTTCTTTCGCTCTTTATTTTGTTTGTTAAAGGCTAAAATCAAAGATTCCAGTCTATTCCCCGGCGCGCCCAGTAACATTATTGCCACCTCGTCTCAGTCTTTGCCCCGCTCTCCGGGTTCTTGGTTCCCCCTTTTTTCCTAATTTTTATTCACTTTCGGCGCACGTACGAATCTGGCAGCCACATCATACATGGCATACCCAAGCATTCAATTACCCGCTAATGGCTGCAGGCGATTAAGCCATCAGCCAACTTCATTACAGCCTGCCAGGCTTCATACTCACAATAAGTGCCTCAAACAATGGGGGGCCCTTCCTGCGGCGGCGCGGCGCGGACTCCCTCGTGATGCCAGATCTCACGTCTCGCACGCAGCCGGTGCCTCGGACCTTTAACCTGTTAATGCAGCGTCTGGTCAGACCTGTGTCACTGGAGACCCCATAAGCCCTCCTTTCTGCCCCCCATTCACCCGGCATGTATGGCTAGGTGGGAGCTACATGTACACCACGACCTCGGCGCCAATGGGTAGAAATGGTGCAATCGCTATAGAAACAGCGTCCTGCTTTTAATGCCGAGCTCTCTGCATCCTAACCCTGCATTCTCTGTGCTTTGTGACGTGAAGCCCCCCCGCGTGCCCGTCGCTGTGCCCGTGCTGTGTCTGCAGCGATCGGCAGACGGAGGAATGCACGCCTGAGGGTGCTGGGCTTGCGAGTTTCTTTATTGCAGACATTATCTTTTATTGCCAGATAAAAATTCCAGGCTCCGCTGGTTTTATTGCCGCTATATACGCGGCTCGTCCTATCCTCACACGATCCTTCCCCTGGCAGCGTGCGTCTGCCGCTCCCCCTGAGAACCCCCTCCCTGAAACACTACTTTTATGGCACAAGCTGCCATCCAGGGCTTATACCCAGCGTGGGCACCGGACCAGCGCCTTATCACCCCCTCGGTGACCCTCCGTGACCACAAGACAAACACGGAGCGTACATTGATTATTTAAAGATCCCTACGTGGCCACAAGCTCGAGATGCTCCCCACGCAAAGAGCTTTACCCGTAGCGACCTTGCCAAACGCCTTTGTGACCTTCAGGAAGCCTTTGTTGGGAATCTCTGTCTAACGCATTTATCCGAGAAGCCCAGAGCCGTCAAACGAGCCAAACTTCACAAAAACATGAAGATCAAAGATATCTGTGGCTCGGCAGAAATCAGAATATTGTGCTTTATAATTGCGGCTTAGCTCTTTGGATTTTCCCCACTCACGCTCTACACAGCAGGCTTATAGGAAGCTGGCTGCGGCACTACATGTGCCGGTTAGAAGTGACTGGTAACATCGCAACTCACGTCCTTAAATAAATTGACCCCCCCCCAGGACGCTGTCTGTTACTGCAGCACCTTGGACAGGGCGGCCATTAAAATGTTTTATCCCTAAGCCTGACCTTTAGAGGATAACGGGGAGAAACGGAAGCAGATTTATCACAATCAGGAATCCTATTAAGCTAAAACCGACACTTTTCCTATCCAGCGCCATTATTAACTTTCCGTAATGACCCCAGGCGCCGGCCCGTTTGTGGCTCTCGTGGACCGGTTATGCCCCCTCTATCCTCGTTTTGCTTCTCGTTCTGTTTGAGCCGTATATAAGCGATAGCGTTTCTGTAACTAAGTCGTAAGGCACGCTGGTGTCTCTCCCCCGGGGGATCCGGCCCCAGGGCCGCATGAATCCTTCAGCTGGTGTGGAGGACACCGAGAATATGCTTTGTGCTGCGCTGGCACGATGTGAAGTAGCCGTGCCCGGGCCTGAGAGTGCCCCTGGCAGCCAACATCTGCTCAGCTGCCCCCATCCCGCCGGACGGCAGCAGCGGGGTCACTGGTGAGCGGAGAGGGGGCGCCGGCGGGTGCGGGATCCGCAGTGATGTGAAGCGCACAGCGGGGAGTGAAGAGCGTTGGAGCAGAAAGTTGTCTCTCATCACGATGTTCAGACGGCTGGGTGACATTCATCAAGGGCACAGAGACAGCGAAAAGTCACAAAGTGACAGCGGAGGAGAATGCGCGGCTTGGTGGCACACGGGCTAGGAATGCCGGTTGTGGTCCTGGTGGTCGGGGTGATAGTCAGGGGGTGATTTCTGTGCTGATAACGGGTGGTCTGTTGGTAGCAGGTTGTAGCGATGTGGAGGTCTTTTCTTTGCCTTTTCATTTTTGATGGCAGTTTATTCTTCCTGATCTGCGTTATAGCATCATCAGCACGTTGTGTGTACACCGCTACAGCACTGGCAGCCACACAGCGATCGTGCAGGTCCTCCAAGCTGTCAGCCCATGTCCACCAAATACTACATGTCCCAGCTCGGCGGCCCCCCTGCTGGCTGCTACACATACCCGCTGCTCTGCCTGCGCGTCCTACAGATACCCGCTGCTCTGCCTGCGCGTCCTACAGATACCCGCTGCTCTGCCTGCGCCGTCCTACAACCTACCTGCCCTGCTCACCTGCGCGTCCTACAGATACCTGCTGCTCTGCCTGTGCGTCACACAGATACCTGCTGCTCTGCCTGTGCGTCACACAGATACCTGCTGCTCTGCCTGTGCGTCACACAGATACCTGCTGCTCTGCCTGTGCGTCACACAGATACCTGCTGCTCTGCCTGTGCGTCACACAGATACCTGCTGCTCTGCCTGTGCGTCACACAGATACCTGCTGCTCTGCCTGCGCGTCATATTGCCCCTTGGTATAATACCCTGTTGTGTGTACATAACACGCGGTGGTTCCCAATAGTCTGAGGCCTCTCTTGGTTCTTCTGGCTTGGGGTGACTCCAGAGATGTGGGGAGCAGCCAGGCAGGTGGCGCGCAGGATCTGCCTCACACCCCGGCTCCTGTCACACGAGCTGAGCATATGTGGGCTGACAGCGTGGCACAGCCTGCAGGCGCGCCGCGTGTTACAGCGCATGTGACTGTATGAGCTCTGACAGCCAGAGCCAGGGGGCCAGCCGCAGCAGCCCGGCCCCGCGCAGACATATGTGCACATACCCGGCACCGCGTATACCGCCTCGCGTTACATGCCGTGCCGGCATCAGGCTCCACATCGCGTTACTGCCAAATTACCCCGCAGAGACCGCAAAGAAACTCTCTGCTTGTGCTTCCTTATTGATACAAATCTGTGACTAGGATAAGAGAAATACATTGTGATACAATGTAACAGCAAGTAATGAAATGTATCCGGTGACCCGGGTAACAACAGCCGCACCATACCCGGGTAACAGCAGCCGCGCTCTACCCGGGTAACAACAGCCGCACTTTACAGCACGAACACATTGTATGTTATAACTGTTACTGTTAACAGCTGTTTGATGTTTCTTCCTTGGGGCGATTGAATTATTGCGATAGCTGAGCTGGCAGCCTCGGATGCTGGCCCTGAATAATGTATACAGGGAGAAGACATGATCAGTTCTGTGAATTATTGAGTCAGTGAATATCGCTCGATGAGCTCTATTCAATAAAGGAAGAGTTGACCGGAGAGTTTGATATAGCTCCTGGACTTCCATATACATTATGAAGAGCTTGGCTGGCCCTGTGTAATGCATATTGAACACATTACACATTGAATTATGCTTTATACAGAGTAAGGTCAGTTCTTCTTGCTAGAGGAACCTCCTGCCTTCATAATGAGTAGTGAAGGGACAGAGTTAAAAGCACGACTCTCCCTTTAGTGAATAAAGCCCAATGTGAGTTGAATGGTGTTCTGCTGCCACCTTGTGGTGAGATGAGATATCTGTCCGTCTAGGTATGTATGCCAGGGGTAGGCAACCTTCGGCTCTCCAGACCAGATGTTGTGAACTACATTTCCCTTGATGCTTTGCCAGCTGTGTGACTGTAAAAGCATTATGGGAGATGTAGTCCACAACATTAGGAGAGCCGAAGATTGCCTACCCCTGCTCTAGGCTGATTATATGCCTTGGCTTAGGACAGATAAAATGGTTATATTACAGCATATATTATAATACAGCAGATACGTTTCTGTATTTCATTTATGAAACTGGCGCTCTTTTGATGTTTCTGCGGAGTATAGAAAGTATGTTTCCTTTTAGGAAAGGCATTACTTAATTCGATACAAATTGCAGAAGAGTGTAAATGTAACCACAGACCCTATTGCTTCAGCCGTTACATCATATGTGCAGTCTGAACCTAATCCAGTAACTGAGTCCTGGTACCAAGGTTGTGTCTGAATAACCGAGTCCCCAAACGTTCTGCGTGCCGATGCGCCTTTAAGCAGGGTCCTGTTGGATGCATTAAGGGTTAGCGGCTCGCACATCGAGCTGTACTCCTGTCCTCGTAATGTTTATCTCCTGGATGTCTCGGCAGCTGGGGATCGTGAGTCACGGAATACAGCTGTCTGGACCTTGTGCCTCCATATGCGTAAATCCGTCAATATCAGAGAAAGCCGCGGCAGGAGAGACGCCAGACCAGAGCGAGGACCCTTTTAACAGAGAAACACGGTGCATTTACCAACTAAGCCCATTCCTTCTGGCCCAGATAGGGTTAACAGGCTAAAAAGTGCTATCTTTGGTGATATGATCTGTCTTGGTTATTTGCCATCAGAAAGGAAAAGCCGAGCTTTAACCCCTCGTAGCTCGATGCTGAAGGGTGCAGTGTAATTCAGCTCTCCTCGCAGGCTTGTGCTGGGTTTTAATGTCCTTTATTAGTTACGTTTCCTCGGCGTGCTGCCTTCGAGGAGGTCTGGCATCTTTATAACGGAAGGATAGATCCATTGTCTCGATCGGATTCAGTTAACGAGCCGGAGTTTGCTTGTACTGTTGGGATCCTTTTACGATCTGATAATACTCGTTGACTGATCTATTCCCAGAGGGAAAGTTGCCTGTGACAAGCGCTCATCTCTCTTACATCTTAACTTCCCAAATAAGTCTTTGGCGTCTCCTTTTAATCGTCTCCGCTATATGGTGCTCTGTGTGTCTCCTGCTTAATGGGTTATCCTGGAATCCATTCTCTTCTTCCTTTACCTCTCAAAGTCTTCTGATCTCCAGAAATAAAATAAAAGTTTGCTTAGCGTTATCTCCGACAAAGATGACTTGGGCTGAATCCCCCGCCAAGCACTTGCCTTTGGCACCAATTTCTCTAGGGTGACAAACATGCCCACCTACATGGTGATGCCATTCGCTACCTGCCTGCCTTTCTAAATCTATGAAACGCATCCTTTAATGGCCTTTCTTAGGCTTTCGGTCTCATTTCTGAAGCACGCCATCTCTTCTTGTGTATATACCGGCCGGGTGCCCTACGCTCTTTTTGGGGTACCGTATCTGCCCCGGTCCTGCGGGGGTTACGCTGTGTTGCTCATGCATTCCTGATGTGTTATAAATAATTGATTCTCCATGCCCTGTTTGTCCACCTGGCACATAAGTGGTTAAAAAAAAAAGTCTGGAGCCACTTTTAAGCCTTACTGTCTCAATAGGGTGCCCCTCAACTCACAAAATAAAAGGCTGAAGGGAGACAGGTGGCTTTTGTAGTGGGTCCGAGTGGCCATGCCAGTGTCTCAGTATCAGACGCACAGGGGTTCGGAGGTGGGTAAGTGACCTTGAACAGCGTAGTCTCTGTGTAATAAGCACAGCTGCACGGACCCCCTCTCCCAGCCTGCGCCCCCCTCCTAGCCCCCTGTGATTTCCCCCTCCCACCCCACAGTGGAGTAAAGTTTCACTTTACTCTCTGAACACTTGTGCTGTCAGTCATAGCCGGAGTGGGACCCAGTGACACAGGCAGAGACACACAGACCCTCGCCCCGTCATACAGAGAGACCCTCGTCCCGTCAAACCGAGAGACTCTCGCCCCATCGCACCAAGAGACTCTCACCCCATCGCACCGAGAGACCCTCGCACCAAGAGACCCTCGCACCGAGAGACCCTCGCCCATCGCCCCACCGAGAGACCCTCCCCCATCGCACCGAGAGACCTCGCCCCATCGCACCGACCCTCGCCCCATCCCTCGCCAAGATGGCCAAGATGCAGCAGAATCCCACTCACCATGTGCTTCCTGATGCCCATCCTGTGTCAGGTAAGAGACCAGACCCCCAAACCACCTCCTGCAGCCACCTTTCACTTTATCTCGCGCCGGCTTTATGTTGAATTGAGTTGAATGGTCTCTGTTATTTTGGGTTGATACATTCTTTGTTTTGGCCCCAGAACATTATTGTATTTATTTATTTACAAAAAAAGTAACTAAATTGACTACACTTCATTGCCCACAGCCACTGACATCGAATCCATGTGCTATAAAATAGGACAGTATGAATTTACGTGGGAAATTAGCCCTCCGTAGCTCAATTCTACCTTTTAAAGAAAAAAATGATCTTATTGTGAAATAAAAATAAAAACATCAAATCTCACAGTCCCCAGTTTAAAAAATGCAGCCAAAATTCTTCTTTTAATGTCCTGCCCGGGAAAGCCCCAAATATTGTCCCACGCCCTCTGTGCATTAGATCCCACCACCTCTGCTGAAAGACTGCTCCACGTATGTACCACCCTTTAATATGTATATATATATAATAATATAATTATAAATTTAATATAATTTGGGCGATGGGGTCTCCTCTCTATCCCAAGCAGTACATGTCGCCCCAAACATGTGTCTGTTCTTTGGGTTGAGGGTATTTTATGAGTGCGTCTGAGAAAGTCATTAAGTCTCGGGTAATCCCGGGTCGCATTTATACCCTTTTAGTACAGTCTGTTTCTTTTAATATATTGTCAGGGCACAATTCTTAATGTGGGACAATCACCATGGAAACCACCATGGAGGATTTCCCCTTAATTTTAATCCGAGGAAAGAAGCATCGTTTCCAGTGTATAAAATGTATCTATCTGCACTTATTTTATTCCCCCCCCCCCCGACTTTAACTCTTAAACGCCTGTTACCCCTCCGGCGTTATTGTTGTAGTTGAAGTTGTCTGGAGGAAGCAGCCGACCCCTTTGCCATGTGTTAGATGTCTCACGGGGTTAATAAGCTCTCGGCTGGTGTTTCCCCTGTAAAGTGGAGCCGGGGCTGCATGGGGTATTTAAAAGCCGCTTTCTTTTCTGCCCTTGGTATCTGCCCTTTGTGTTTTTATGTGTCGGGAGCTGGCTGGCTGAGTGTTATGGTAGTTATGGCGCGCTGAGCCTTTTCTTGATTTTAAAGTGAGTGAATCGTAGGTGATTGATGAGGATGGCAGGGTATAGGTGATGGAAGATGAGTATGGATCGTGATATCCTTACCCAGAATCCCGTGCTGCACGTGGACCTCTGTCCAAGGCTTTCACTGATGATTGCACGGAATCCAATATCTATATGGTGCTTAGCCCTTTAAATCATACAGAAAGGGGTAATATGACAGCAGTGGCAGCTAATGGCGCCTCTGTGGGTCCCCTTAGGGGTAGATTCGCTAAGTACAGAGACGCCAGTCACAGGCGATGTCCACCCATCCCATTAGAAATATCTGCGGCAGGATTATGGCAGGACATCGGTCACTGGTAGCGATAACCGCGTGACGCGTCATAACCCGCATCATGTCTCGGGCATCAGATGGCATGTCATTCCCACTTACCGGACCTTTAAATCCCCGCATGCATTGCTGTTGGCGCAGCTGATGGGCGATGTGTATCGACATTAAATAAAATCATCCATTTGGGGGCTTAGTCACCCTTTTTCCTCCCCTCTTGGGCACCCGTTACTACACCCACTTCTATATGTGGAAATAACAGCTGCCCGTTATAATTTAATGTCATAGCATCATATTGCCATCTTAACCCCTTCATCCAGGCCGGGGTCACGATCTCATCTCAAAGAAATGTAAAGGATAGGTGGTAAATCAGAAACATAGCTGCCAACTGTGCCAGGTTTCCACCACAGTCCCGCTTTTCTCACCATCCCTGACTTGAGGAATGTGGAACGGGCTGGTAATGCGGGGAATGTGCTGTTTGTGAGTCAGCAAGGACCAAATGTGTCCCCATTTAGACATGGGTCGGATTTATGGACGCTGCATTCTCTCTGTATGAACGGGAGGGCTCGGTCTGCTAAAAGAATGTAACGGGGGATCGGACTCTCGGGCATGCGGAATATGCCAGGTATCCACGTGTTCATTTTACTGCCTCCCTAACATCGCGTCTTCTTTAGATCTCTCCAATTGGCATGGTTACCGAGATCCATGCGGTTGGTCCCCAGAATGTGATACACGCGTCTTCGTTAGGGGTTTTTTTTTGCCTTCTTTTGGAGCAAGAATAGGAAGGTTGGGTAGAAGAGTTGAACTTGATGGACTTAAGTCTTTTTTCAACCTTATTTACTATGTAACTATGTCTCGGGATCAATTGAACTATCTTGGCTTGTCCTGCTATGTGAGCCCATTTCAGCTATAACCACACACATGTAACTTGATTAAATAACGTGGCGCACAGCCACATTGGGGTGACACGTCCCATGAAGATGACACGTCCCATGACGATGACGCGTTCCATGAAGATGACGCGTTCCATGAAGATGACACGTCCCATGAAGATGACGCGTTCCATTGAAGATGACTACGTCCATGAATAGACGCGTTCCATGCACGATGACACGGGTCCCATGACATGAACACGTCCATGAAAGATGACGCGTCCCATGAAGATCGACAGCGGTCCCATGAAGATGACACGCCCTCCAATGAAGATGCACGCCGTGTCTCCAATGAAGATGACACGTCCTATGAAGATGACACGTCCAATGAAGATGGACACGTCAATGAACGATGACGCGTTCCAGATAGATGACACGTCCAATGAAGATGATCGCGTTCCATTGAAGATGACACGTCCCATGGGAAGATGACACGTCCAATGAAGATGACACGTCCCATGAAGATGACGCGTCCCATGAAGATGACACGTCCCATGAAGATGACGCGTTCCATGTGGTGCGTCAGGTGCTTGCGTTGTGTTCTTGGGTATCTTGGTAACCATTGTTGTATTTGTTTAGCTCACTTTTCACGCTTACTATAGTATAAAGCTGGGTAGCTGAGACCAATTTACTGGGAGGATGTAGGTGGACAGCCATGATACGGCGTTCCTTGGAGAGGAATCTCTCTGTCCGCTGAATGCCAACTTCGTGAGGCAAGTTTGGCCTGAGTTGGACGACTTGTGGAAGTGTGGAGTGAGACTCGTAAGGGTCTGGGGCTGTTAGAGAGGTTTCATGCCTGGCGTGGGTTTTTATTACATGTTGGAAACGGAACATTATTTAGGGTTCACCGCAGATTGTTAGTCCCATCTTTTTCGAGATACCAACGCTTTCTTACCCCTCAGTGCCGCCCTCCTTCCTATCCCACGGTGATCCATCTAACAAAGCCGCACAAATGGCTGAGCGACAGCTGCAAATTTTTAGCATAGCCCAAGAAGAAGGCGTCTGAGAAGCCCCTGCGCAGCTCTGATGCCGTCGGATCCATGAAATCGCTGTACTGTGACGAGACATCCCCACCCCATGTATACCGTATGTGAGGGTTAGCGGGTTCACAGCTTTTACCTGTTAACATGGAGAAGACATGGATTTGGGTTATGAATGTCTGGTCTCGCGGTGGGAAGTCTTCTAGAATACATGTTCCGTGTTTGTGGGACTCACTGGTTGGACATTGAGCTCGGCACACGGAGCCGCTGTGTTTATTTAAAGCTTTGCCAGCCATGTTTAACGTCCCCACACTGTGCACATTCCCAGACATCTGTACGTAGATCATACGCGGCGGGTGATAGAAGCGAGTCTATTCCGGACTCCTTGGCACCGGCCCTGGGAAAATTCTCCTTAACATCTAATCATCCAGTGCCTGGGGAGGGCAGCGAGCAGACGTGTGCGTGTTCCCCGAAGGGGTCCCGCGCCGGCTACGTGTACCGTCTGTGGAGGGGCTTCTGTGTCCGGCGCTGTTGCCTTCTCATGGTGGGATAACCTTGTAGGCGGTTGTTGGGAAGAGTGCCGAGGGTTTGGGGTCCTCTCTGCCGTGATGGACGTAGTCTGGTGATGACGCTGAATGACCGCTTGGCCGGGGAGAGCTTTCCCAACTAATAGCCCTGATTTAGCCTCGGATGGCCCATTCCATCCACCTTCATTAGAGGTTCCAGAAACACAGGCTTCAAACGCAACTACAGCCATATATCAATATATATATATATACCGTATATATATACCGTATATAGCACAGTATCCCACCCTACGTGAGACGCACTGCGCTGAGTATACCAGCAGTATATACACTAAGAAACACGGTGGGAAGGATTTCAGGGTTTCTGGGAGGTTAACTATATTTAGCGCGGTGATTTGGGCCGAGAGCCCCGTCTCATTCGTTCTGTTTATAATATCTACATCCAACAGTGTGTGAATGAGTATATGAAGCGTTTTATCCCGGACCGTGTTTCTTACCTCCCCGCGACCAGAGAAATGCCAATTATAATGATATCTGAATAACTAAATGAACGAATATATCATCGGCGCATGCATAAACCCTGCCTGGAATGACTTTCATTGGCAAGAACTTAATGGAAAGTATTAATAAACCCGACTCCGTTCTCTGTGAACAGAGTAAATTCATCAATGGCCGCCTGGCGAACTTTCTAATGCTTATTCTAGTAATATTTCCTCTGATCGTATAGTACATGAGACGTATGTTGATATTAAATATGTTACATACCGTATATATTATTAAGTGCTCAATAAGTAGATGTACGAGTTGTTGTTGTTTCGCTGCCCCCCCCAGCCCTTTTGTGTTTAGGAATGGGGTGGATTCCTGGTACTTTGGTAATATGATCACACACTTTATAGGTGGGGAGAGGGGCAGCAGCTGGTACCGTCTGGGTCACGGGGGAACGCTCAATTCACGTTAATCCCCAGTTCCTTCCATCCCCCTCCGTCCGGCTGGATAATCAATTAAGGCCATCGGCGTAAACACTTTAGAAAAAAAACAAGTTTCGGCAGTTATTTACACGTATATACGTAAATACGCCTTCTACGGTTTGGGGGGAAGAAATAAAGAGTCTTATAACATGATCACAGCGAACGAGAGACTAAACGTATTGTAAAGAGACCCGATATTCTT